>JAODUG010065734.1:0-14008 GCA_027564795.1 Aphredoderus sayanus
AAAAAAAAAAAAAAAAAAAAAAAAAAAAAAATATATATATATATATATATATATATCACAGCACATCTTGTATTCAATCATACCAAAGTCCTTCCATGTAACCCCTTCTTCCATGATCTACACTGGCTCCCAATCATGGCCCACATCTGATTCAAGACACTGGTGTTGGCCTACAAATCAGTAGGGAACTTCCTGCTCTATTGCCAAGCAATGGTCTGATTGCATAGCCCATGCCAGAGCACTTACATCTAACACATTGGCTGGTCAGCTGATACCTCCATCGCTACAAACCTTAGCACAGTTTTTACTTTTTTCTGTAGCACCACAACGATGGAGTGAGCTTTTGGATGTAGTCAGAACAACATAATAATTACCTATCTTCTGTAAGATGCTTTAGACCTACTTTTTCAGAATCCATGGTACTTTGACCGGTGACCTCTTCACCTCATAATAGTCCTAACTTGCTCTAACTGCTATTCTATTAGTTTCTCAACTCGTTTTCAATTGAGCTTTCCCAGACTGACCGGCCATCAGAAAGGAGAAACTTTCCCTCCCTTAAAGATCTCGAGCAGGGGCAGACAAGCTTATCATGGACCCATCAACTCATGCTCACTTATATGATATTATTCACTCTGGGGGTGAGTCAGATGCTGGTTCATTACTGTAAGTGGGGGAATATAAATAATTCAATAAAAGATATGAGTATACTGTGAGAGAGGGAGAAAAGGAATGTGAACTAGGTATGAAGTAAAGGGTAGATCAAGTAATAGAAACACAATGAAGAAGAGAGGAGGAGAGAAACAGGACCTTGGCAGGAAACGGGCAAGATTTCCTGCGGTGTTAAAACTGCACAGTCCTGTACAGTCCAATCAGTGACACTATTATCTGCTCCACAGACGCAGATAATATTGTTTTTCTTTCTTGTCTTAAAGGTTGGATTGCAATAAGGCTGAGAGGAGCACTGAGCACATACACACACAGGCACACAAATACAATATAAGAACAGATAAAACTATAACTCCCTTCTCTTTGGCAAAAGCCAAATGCCACTGTCTCACCATCAAATATTCCTGAATGCAGCTGCTAGACTTATTACTGTTTCTAACACATTACAAAACAGTCTAGGTTTCTGCTTAAATGTTCTTTCTATGAGTATCATGATTTTGTCTTATTGTGTCTATATACAGTATGCCATGTACAGGGAGTATAGGTGGATACAAGCCTCAGGTGTTGAAGGGGCATATGAAGAGTTCAGATGCAAAATATGGACAAAAGGTCCACCTGACATTGTTTGCTTTTTACTTTTCAATATTTAAATAATTAGTTACATTTTAGTTTTATTCAGTGACAAATAACCATTTTGTTGCAATAAAGGTGAACTTAGTGAACCCAAATATAGAAACATAATAAATATTGGTATTTTAAATTGTATATTGATCATTTTAGTCAGATGTAGTTTCTTTAACACTTCTTTCAATCACAAGGGTACAAAATCTGAGGAGTGTACCTGTAATCCTGTTTTAGTTTGCCTTCCATACTGTGTGGATTAAAACAGGTTTTCCACAGTTTGTAGTTTTTTCTGAGCAAATATTTATAATTGAATTTGTGGCTGGTATGCTAAGACTCAGGAATTGTCCTGTATTATTCCAAGATTGACCATCGTCGTCTGGTTGCTTGTGCGGCAGAGTTAGGGTTGGAGTGAGAAAGGCAATAACTGCATTCAACAGTCTTATGTATGAATACACTTTGTCTCAATTTGTTTAAAAGCGTCTGGTTATTGTAAATATATATATAGTAAAATGGGATAAATAAAACAATAAATATTTGTCTGCCTGGAACCTGGAACACCTCCCAAAAGGGAGGTGTTCCAGGCACGTCCAACTGGGAGGAGGCCTCGGGGAAAACCCAGGACAAGGTAGAAAGATTATATCTCCACACTGGCCTGGGAACGCCCCAGGATCCCCCAGTCAGAGCTAGTGGACTAATGTGGCTAGGGAAAGGGAAGTTTGGGGTTCCCTGCTGGAGCTGCTGCCCCTGCGACCCGACCTCGGATAAGCGGTTGAAGATGGATGGATGGATGGATATTTGTCTGCAAGAGCAATGAGAAAATCCAGAGAAATATGGCTTTATTGTATATGTAACAACCCAAATTGCAAAAAACTTCCAAGTCTGTTTTTGTAAACTGATTGCATTCGTTATTCTCTTTGATTACATTACACTAAGTCAACATCCTCAACATATTTGCAGAATGGGTATTTAGTATAATGGCTATTCTTGCAACAACTACAGTTAAAATATATAGTATACGTAAACAAAATTATTATAAATTGCATGTAGAATGTTGATACACAATTAATTATTTATTGAACCCCCCAGAAAATTGAAAAACGTTAAGACCAACTAGTCGTAATAATATAATCCCTAATATTATTTCAATGCATATCCACTAGTCTGGATAGATGTTTCAGAGTGAAATCTGTTGTAGCTGTCTGCTGCTCTTTTCCTTTTCCGGTTTCTTGCTCTCTATGCCTTTAGATGTCTTTCTCCCTGTTCCTTTTTATGTATCTCATTTGATCTCTTTTGGTCTCACTCATTTTCTCCTTCTGTCTTTTCCATTATTTCTCCCAGTAGTCTTTTTCTTTTCCCCCCTCACTTCCCCTGCTGTCGCCATTGATATTTAGATTTAGAGTCAGGGTTTCGTGGCAATCTATTTCCATAATGAAACAGCAGAGAGTTGGACAGTGCTGGAATCTTCTGGAATATAGGGAAGAGGCAAGTGAGAAGCAGAAAACCCCAAAAATATTTTCATTTGAATATTATTCACCTTTATACTATATCATTTAAAAAAAACTTTTTTTTTACAATATACTGTATATATTTACATACTGTAGGCATAAAATAGTTGTAACTTTTGGCTGTCACACCAACAGACTTGCTTTGGCTCTTGAAAGTGTTACATCCATAGGTCGACAGAGCTGAATGCTTTTAGGAAGGACGTTTTTTTTATTTGTTCCTACAGGTTCTGTGGCGACTTGTGTGTTTGTTCATTGTTGGCCCTGCCTCCTCTCTCCCATCTGCTGTTACTCATTAGCATGGAAACAGGACTGTTCTCACACATACACACACCAGCCATTAATCAACAAGTCAGACCACGGCCCATTCCCACACATACACACCACATAGATGAAGACAAAGCAGATACACAGACACACCCCCTTATCACACATACCCAAACACACACACACACACACATAATTGCCTCACAAGC
The DNA here is from genome assembly GCA_027564795.1 of Aphredoderus sayanus. NCBI lineage: Eukaryota > Metazoa > Chordata > Actinopteri > Percopsiformes > Aphredoderidae > Aphredoderus > Aphredoderus sayanus. The sequence continues at coordinate 3,269 of JAODUG010065734.1, forward strand.
AAAACCATAGTAAAATCTCCCAACTCAGGCACACCTTGATGGGCTGTAAGGCTGACTGTTAATGAAAACGTCATGTATCTGCAAGGTCACATAGAACATTATTTGATATCATATTATTATCTCTCAAACAATCACCGACAACCTTTAGTCTACCTGACCTGACCTATTTGAACAACATAATGGACTTCTTATCAGGGAAACAAGCACTTCTTTTGGAGTAGGAATGAGCTGTGTATTATCTCATGGCTTTATGTGGGGCTTCAACCAGGACCTTTATAGATCACTGTAATGTGTAAAATGTATCTTTCAGCTCAGAAGTTGAGTATAGCTTTATAACCTGATACTTCTAGGAATCTAGGAATCCCTAAATCTTGATCTTGTAAGGACCTACTACACCAAGTGCAAACCTACACCCTGTCATGGGTATCACTCTGAATATGACACACCAGACCTGGAAATATAATGTTATACTTCAGATACGTTGGTTCACCTGCTACTCTGACAATCCATCAAAAGGAATGATAGAGAGAGACAGAGAGAGAGGCAGACAGAGAGAGAGAGGGAGAGAGGGAGAGAGAGGGCGAGAGAGAGAGTGTGTGTGAGCGAATGAGAGATCTGCTCTCTCTCTCTCTCCCCCACTCCATCTCTCCCATCTCTCCCCTTCTGTCTCACTCCCAGTGGCAACATCTGCTCTCTTCACTGATCTTTCCCATCATGCAGTGGGCGTGTCCTTTGTGTTGCCCCAACACCATTGTTCTAGCCAATCATTGTGCTCGGCAGGCGGTTCCCACGATGCACCAGTAATGACCAGAAGGCCCTGATGGGAGCTGGTGTGTCTGAAGGAATGGCTGTCTTTTACAACCACTTTGCCCCAGGGGACAAATTACAATGAGCCAAATAAGCACCAAAACATTCCTCCACTCTCTATTGGTGCATTTATTATTACTTGGGGGACATTCATTTCTTTAAATTCGAATATGTGTATTTCCAGTGTGTGTCACTGGAAAACTGATAATTCAACAGAGAGAGAGAGAAAGAGAGCGTAAGAAAGCTGGCATAATGAGTAGAGAGATGCACACAGGGAGAGAAGAGAGCAAGTAAGATGAAGAGAACAGTGCTGGTTCTCTGGGAAAAAGATCACAGCCTGGTCCCTGGGGCACAGCGACAGATGAACTGGCTGAATAAGCTGTCTGTCATTGTGTGACTTGGCCTGGCTGTGGTCACTGCTACATTTGTTGAAATGTGACAATGAGGATTGGTGTAGTGAGAGAAATTTGTGTTTTCCCACAAGTTATCCTCTGCAAAAAACAAAAAGCATTATAGAAAGGTGTCGTAGGGCAACACTAAATAGGACAGAGATAAGTATGGTTCAGATAGTATAACAGTAAATTAGTAGGGTTACAATAATGCAGATTTAAAATATATCAAAGCTGAGATGAAAACATCCACTTAATAACATAAAGTATCCCAAGTAAACCAGGTAGGAGGTATAAGGTTTAAAATATTTACATGTTACATTTACATTTGAATGTTGTGTACTGTAAATGTTAAACTGAGTGGGCACGGTGAAGTGATGATAACCTTTATGCCAATATGTGTGTGTGGTTGTGTGTGTGTGTGTGTGTGTGTGTGTGTGTGTGTGCGTGCGTGCGTGCGTGCGTGTGTGTGTGTGTGTGCGTGTGCGTGTGCGTGCATGCATGTGTGTGTGACAGGTGACCAGTGCGTGGACAAAAGCAGGGTCAGCAGCCAAGCGTGAGTTCCTTTCTTCCCACTGTGTTGCCCTCTTCCCGCAATCTGTCACACACACGCACACACACACACACACAGGAGCATGGCCTACATTGGATTGGAGAGGAAGAGGAGGAGAAGACATGGAGAGGAGAGGGGAGGATAAGGAAGGAGGGCGGTATAATGGGGATAGCTATGGTACTGCCTACTCACACTACAATGTGTGTGGTTGTGTGTGTGTGTGTGTGTCTTTCAGGATGAAATCCACTATGTGATTAAAGCTCTACCGTGAAAGCTAGGGTCAGTATCACAAAACTGGTTTCTCTGCTGACTGACATTTAAAACTAGCGATCGATCAATCAATAGAACAACAGAGTGTGATGGGGAATAGCATCACAGCCGTAATAGTGCATCTAGCTGTTGACCCTTGCAGTCTGTATACACATTCTACAGATATCCAACAGGATATACAGTAGGACAAACACACTCTACAAATATAAATGACTAAATGTGAGGATAATATTACAATATTTGAAGGCCATCAATTACATTTGGCATAAAAAGCCACAAAGAACTGAACCAACGGCGCGGTAAATAACAAAGGCTGCTCGAGTGTAAAATGTGGTACTCAGATACCTTTTTTTTTTCTGTAGCAGTTTTAGTTTCCTTCAAATGTTCAAAGAACTGTTGTTCTTTATGTGCAAGAGGGCAGCATATGGCAGCTGGTGACCAGGGCTTTGTTTGAATACTGACACCAGAGAGATGCTGAGAGGGAGAGAGAGGGAGAGAGAGGGAGAGAGAGGGAGAGAGAGGGAGAGAGAGGGAGAGATAGGGAAGATGTGAGTGGTGTGTGTGGCGTGTGTGCCTATTCAAACAATAGGCCAGCTTTAAGCCTGTCTCCTGTGATTTTCCAACTCAGCGAAAAAGCTATTGTGACACTGAAAAAAAAGTTAAGTTAAAAAGCTTAGCATGGTATGTGCTAACAACTGCCCCGAGCTCGTGTAATACAAGCAAATGGCTTTTACCGGTCACAGTGGCAGTCACTGGATCTGTGGCTGCCCTGTGTGTGTTGGCACGTCACTGCAACAGCATTCACTGCTTTACTCTGCCAGCCTGGTCATTAGAGCCCAAACAACTGAACTGAACAGCTGTCTGTCTGTCAGCCTAACCTTCCCTTTTTAAACCGTTTTCAACCAAACCTTCTAACTCATGCCAACATTGTGCATGTGTATGTGTGTGTGTGCTTTCTTTTACGTTTTGTGTGTGTGTGTGTGTGTGTGTGTGTGTGTGTGTGAGTGTTTGACTGCCTGATCATTTATCTGTGTTATTGTCACGAGTGCTATGTAGACACATGTGTATCTCCGATTACCTCCTATCACGTTTAACCAGGTTGTGAGTGAATGTTGTGTGTGAATGCACACACACACACACACATCCATCTACACACAACATCAGGCTGGGGCAACTGGGACTATATCCAGACTGGTGGTTTCACTCTCCAGCTATAAATACCCCTCTGCTTAAACCAAAAATACACACACACACACACACACACACACACACACATCCCTTTGCAAACACACATACATATAGTATGTCGAGACAGATAAATACACTGCAGCTACTTTCACATACAAATTCTCTCTCTTGCTCACACACAGACACACAGACACACAGACACACGCACACACGCACACACACACATACACACACACAGAAGGCCCCGGTCTCAGTGGAGGCTAGCTAAGCGGTCTGTGATTATGGGGTGTGTCTTTGTCTCATTTAGTGGTTCCACATGGAGACAGTCTTCTGCTGTATCAGACCAATGTGTGCGCGCACACACACATACACACACGCACACGTTGTCAAAATACGTGTTGCCGTTTAAGCTCAGAGAGTCAGGGAAGATCATGGCCGTGAAACATGGGAAATGTTTAGTTTTATGATGAGCAAAATATAAAAGCCATTATTCTTACCCAACAGTATTCATTTCATTTACATACTAGTCATAGCATTACCACAGGACACCAAACCTTTTATATTTCATTCATCATTTATTTTGGAAAAATATTGCGTGGTTTTCCAGTAATAGAAATGACAGCTCTGTACATATGAGTCTTCTCTTAAATACAACACAGTCACAACGGTCTCAAGTGCCTAACACATACATGCATACATACTTACATACATACATTATCTCCAAAATAAAACAACAATAAAACTTAAATTATATCAAATTTAACACAAAAGATCACAAAAAACATGGAACACAAATAATTACACAATTAAATTAAAAGAATACATCTTTCTTTAGATAAAAAATATCAATAAAAACGAGAAACAACTGAAGGACAGTATATCTTAACCAATGTGAAGGTGGTTGTAGTCCCCTTGGAGGGAGACTGGCAGTAAAAGGGATAGGGGCGGGCAGTGCCAATAGTGACACCGCACACCGTCACCTTGTCTGTACACACACATACACACAAACACACCTCTATAGTGCAATGAGGTATTGGCAGTTAGACTACCCCATTGAGGCACAGCCTTTTGGGAAACTATTACATCAGAGGTCAGATCAGTGTTGAACTAGAAACTGTTTTAGGCAATTTAAGGTACACTGCTCTGTTGCGTTATTGGAAATGTCCACCCCAGCTTACTGTTTATTTTTTAAACACGATTGGGGGGGGGGGGGGGGGGGAGTAAAGAGGAATATAACCCATCCAGCAGCATACAGTGCAGGTGGGACATGCACTGTATTACTGGTAATGCAAGGGAAACTCCAGACAAAAAAATTGGCGTACAATTAAGCGACACCATCTGAACAAGTTACTTCAACTGATTTGTACTGAACATCTTCCTGGAATGTGATCAGGGTGTGCATATAAAATAGAGGAAGGCTGTACATAAAAATAACAATTTTGATTTGGTTTAAATAATTACATTGTGTTTGACTTGGTTCTCTAGGAATGTTGCCCAAAACATACTGCCAAACATTGCATCCCTCTGCATCACAACTTCAAGGGGTCAGGGGCCAGTATGGCCTAACATCTGCAGTCACTACTGGAGTTTTCAATTCACCTCTAGTATCTGCTGAGAACCTGCTCTGCAGAGACACAATATCATCACAGAGCTACAGATATAGCTGCTGTTAAAAAATTAAATGTTTTCCTCCTTTCAGCCATTAGACGGCATATGGGATGGAATGGAATGGTCAGATACATTTAAGTTATTGTAATGCACCTGACTTGATTACTTTGTTAGATAGAAGAGTCTGCAACGGCTGTGTCTTAATACACGTAGATGCAAAATGAGGGTGCTTCTACCATAGCTACTATCATAGTAGTACTATCGTAGGAATAGGGATTCTACCTTGGCTATTGGTCTAGCTTCTACTCTGCAGCACTACACACAAGAGTAGACAGTTAAATGTCCAAGATACATGCCAGCATTTACAATGCACCATTTAACCACAGCACATAACAGTACTACAACAGTACTCTGTACTCCAAGGGTACAACACAGTTTGTACCATCAGTACTCAAAAGTACAACAATAACACTTGTCAACATCCAAGTCATTATTCCATGGCTCCTCACAATGGAAGTGTTCCAACATATCTTTGCCAATGCTTCGTCAGTAGCACAGTACTAATTCCCAGGTTGGATCAGCGCACGATTACTATATAGTCAGTACCTTGTTCATCAGTTCAAGTGTTCTGATTTGAACTGGTTTGAGCGTGATTTTGACTTGATTTGACTTCTGTTCATTGCTTGTACACATTACAAGCACATCGTCTTCTTCCATCCATGGTACTAGGTCAGTACAAGGCCTACTGCATGTCCAACAGCAGTCATATCTGTCCATAGTATTAGTCTGGTACTATGCGACAGTACTGACTCAGTGCTTACTCAGTAGGCTACTTGGTAAAAGTCCTCCTGTAGGATATATCCCAGCACTGTGAAGGTCCCCATCAGCAGCAGAGACAGGGAAACAGCAGCCAAATGCAGGAGTAAAACCTCCTGGAAACAAGGTGAGCTCTACCGCTCAGAGTTGGCCTGGACCAGCTTCTGCCAGAGTCAGCCGGTCTAATCTGCTCTGGACTGGTATCATACCTGCAACATGAATGTTTAGCGGTCATTTCATTGTAAAGCTATATTCATACTAATACATACATCTCAACATTATTTTGCATAATCAAATTAGCATGGACTATATTACCATTCTATTATAAGTGAGTATTATATCTAATGTGTCAGGCTGCAGGCAGTGGTTGTGGTTTTAGTAGAGCTCACCTCTGTAGCAATGATACACTCGTCCTTCTGTTCAGAGATAACATAAACTGACTGGTATTTTGTGTCAGTGTTACTCTGGTACTTGCTGTCGCCAGAACAGTGATATCTAACATCACTAGTTGACTGGTATTCAGCATCACTGGCAGGGTGGTATTTCAAATCACCGGTTGACTGATATTTTGCATCGCTACAACATGGTGACTCTTTTTGCTGTTTCTTTTCTGAAGCCTCACTACGGAACAGAAGAAGAACAGACAAAGAGGTTAATATTCTGCAGCAAAGTTAAATCTAAAGACCTTTACGATCACAGTGCGTTCATGTACCTGTTGAGTCTCTTTCTGTGACTTTCTTCTATTTCTGAGTCTTCAAGGAGATCGCATTTGGCCTCTGTGTCCTCTTGCTCCTCTTCTTTACACAGAGACATCTCCTCAGGCCGGAGCTCGTGCACCAGGTTGTACTCCAGACTTGGGTAGCGAGTCTTAAACCCATTTTTCTCAGCTCCGCTGAACCCACTCAGCCCGCTGAGTGACCCAGTCAGCTCTGAACGGTAATCCACCTTCTTATTTGTGTTTTTCACTGATGCCGTCGCCATGTTACCCAGCTCCTTGTCTCCACGGAGGCAGTTGTTGGTTGTTGTCAGGTTGTTCATGGTGTCATGGCTGTCGCTGTGAACACTGTCGCTATGATGACCGTGCCGTTCCTGCAGCTTGACCCGGACGAAGACCACTAGGACCGAACAGCCAATGAGGGTCACAAGAACAAGGAAGATGCCGGCGCACACCGCGGTCCAGGGGAAGCCCGTGTCATCCTCGTCCTCCTCATCTTCGTCGTTTCCATCTTCTGGTGAAGAGTATCTCCGATCGGGGCCCTCCACCGCCGGCTGGCCCCTGGGCACCTCCGGAAGGAGGAACTGGCAATTGTGGCCACCGTAGCCGGGTGCGCAGGCACACACGTAGCGCCCCCCCCGCTCATGACACGTGGCCCCGTTGTGGCAAGGGTTGTGGTGACAGCGTGAGATTGGGGAGCTGCAGTTTCTACCAGTATAGCCTGCGGAGGAAAACCATGACATTAGAATCTTCCTCTGCTTTAACCTTTATCAAGCCAAGGGCACTGCAGAATCCACACTGTACACACAGTATAATTACTTTAGAATAGAGCCTAGGCCTTGCACTGCTAGCTTAACCTTGTCTCACCGTACCTGGTGGGCAGTTGCAGGTGTAGCCGTTGATGCCGTCCTGGCAGGTCCCACCGTTAGCACAGGGGAAGGACAGACAGTGTCCAGAGCCATTGCTGCTGTCCTCACAGTTGGCGCCAGAGAATCCCTCCGGACAGTGACACAGGTAGGCGTTCACCAAGTCCACACACTCAGCATCTGAAAGGGGGAATACAAGGAGGGAGAGAGAGAGAGAAAGTTGGTTAGGCCTCTGACAATCAGTTGGAAATGTTCAACTGGAGTATAATGTAGTGAGTGGTTTGGTTATAATAGTACCATTTAGGCAGGGGTTGGAGGAGCAGTGGTCAATCTTCTTTTCGCAGTTGAAACCAGCGTAACCCATGTGGCACTGACAGAAATAGCCACCCTCAGGGTTGTCAGCACAACGCCCGCCATTGAAACAGGGCCCATCAGCACACGTCATGGCGCTCAACTCACAGTTGTTGCCATAGAAACCAGGCGGGCATGTGCATTTATAGGTCTTGTCGAGGTCCTATGCGGTAGAGAAAGAGTTAATTTGTTGTTAGATAATGTTGTTGGTGAAGTTGCTGTTGTTGGTCTTAGACGCATTCTAATTTCTTTTTCAAACTTTCGTGCTACTTACTGTGCAGCTGCCTCCATTGCGACAGGGGTTTCCAGAACATTCGCTGACCTCAATCTCACAACTGGCACCTGTGTACCCAGGGAGACAGGAGCATGTGTAGCTGCCTTGGCCGGTGTTGGTACAGGTGGCACCATTAAGACAAGGCTTATGGTGGGTACAGTAGTTCAGATCTGGAGGAATCAAAGAATAAAATGCAACGTTAAAGAATGTTGAATTTGTGAGTCCCAACCAAGTGGAAGATATATTTAAAGATGAAGGGTGTATTTTATCTGGTAAACTTACCCTGGTTACAGAAAAGCCCACCCCATCCCTCCTGACAGTTGCACTGCCAGGGCTGTTGGCAGGTACCGTGCAGACAGCCAGGGTAGCGGATACAGTCGTCACAGTAACGCCCACTGAAGCCCACACGACACCTAGGACACATCAAAGACAATAACAGGTCAATGACAGGCTCTACTAGCATATGTATGTGATTCCAATTCCACACTTGTTAGGACTTACTTGCACTCCCCAGGCTTGTCACAAAAGCCATGATCTTCATCACAGCCAGGCAAACAGATTGCTGCAGTGAGAGAAGATTCAGAGAGGTCAGTTACTAGAGAAAACACTGTTGTGAGCTCTGAATGTGAAAGGGCCTCCAGTAGCTATCTATATGTCTGCCATGTTTACCAGAGACTGGCCCTGGGCCCGTTTTGAGTTCAGGCCCGTGGATACAGAAACCTTGGCCTATATGTGACTGCAGGGTGCTTCCCCAGTGTTGATCACCAGGGGGATAACCAGCCAACCAGCCCTTTCCTTTAACACGGTCGCTCTCCAACACAAAAGGGTCCCTCACAAAGCCTCTTTTCTCCCCGACTGTGGGTCAGAAGTCCCATTTCTCACCCATGGCCCCTCTCTTCTCCTCAGCTCCTGTCCTGCCTTATTCCCGTGTCGGTCCATATTCCCATCTCTCTCCCCCCCTTCCCAAATTCTTTCTCCTCCCTGCTTCCTGCTCTTCATTCTCTCCTTATCAGCGTACTCCTGAACTTTCCTCCCTTTTCCCTCCTCCTCCTCCTCCTCCTCCTCCTCCACCTCCGCCTCCTCCGTCTCCTCCCCCGCCCTGTCTCTCCTCCTCTCCCCTCCTCCTCCCCTCGGGGCCAGCTGGTCTGTGTGCAGCTAACCAGCGGACAGCTGCTCCATTGTCTCCTCTCTCTGAGCAGCTGCCCCCTCCACAACAATACACATACCCGTCCAGCCAATCACCGGCCCCGATCACAACAATACAGGACCCCCGCTCGGCCAATCGGGGAGAAAGGTTGGAGCGAGGAGGCCCCAGTGGTCTAATGGAGGACACGCGGCGCACCGTGGCTCATTAGAATGGAGGCCTGTGCTGTTAGGGGCCAACTAACTGACGCCTGTTGCATAAGGGTCCGCATTAGGAGTGGGAAAAGTATTTTTTTTTGTCTTAAATATTCAATAGAGTAAAAAATTATGATGCCAAATGTTTAGTTTTCATTGTTATTTAAATTTATTTTAAAAGAAAATTTGCAAAACTGTTCATATTATTTCTATACAAACCGTTAGCCTCTTTGGAAGACAAGTTTACCCTGCTGCTCATAAATGGACACTTGGATAGTTCCATGTATAATATGTAAATGTTAACACTACTATTTTGGACGTCTCTCTCCAAACAATAAATAACGTTTCAGTGTCTTATACTCACGTTCGGTGCAGTACGGTCCCTTCCAGCCAGAGATGCAGACAATCTCTCCGCGCTCCCCACACGTGAAATGTCCAAAGGCATCGTCCCTGGGCCGACAGAAGACAGAGCAGCCCTCGCCGTAGTAATGCTCGTCGCACAGGAAGCGATAGGAGTACCGTAGCTCGGTTCTGCCGCCTGTTTGCAGGTCATTGGACCACTCCTCCCCCACGGCCAGGTGACGCTGTGTGGTGATTCGACCAATCAGACGCTCTGGGTTGTCTGGAAGTGACAGCAACAGTGATTACGTGATAATGCATCGGAGGTTTCTGAGGATGTAGGCTTGTTTATTGCTAGAGACAGGTACTGTGATAAGTGCAGGGATCAAGCTCCACAGTAGCCACTTTACCACCACAGTGTGAAGTGGGGCTCAAAGTGTCAAAAACATGCAACGAGGCACTATTTGTACTTGCATATGCATATGGACTGTACCCCTGTGGCTTTAAAGGCACCACTACTACAGAGTAGTTGTTTTGTTATGTAAGTCAGTAACTCAACTTCAATTCTATAGATACATATGGACACAGGGTTTGCTTTACACAAACCAGTGTTTTAGTATCATACTTTGTATCAGTAGGCTACACTTTCATGTCCTAAATATTTCTTCTTTTTTTTCAGATTACAGATTTTTGGATCACAAATAGATCTTGTTTAAATTGTGAGTAGTGCTGTGGTAAAAAAAGTAATTATATAGACCAAAAAACACAAGTCACTGTTAGTAGAGCAAAAATTCAATCTGAGTAATTCCATGAAGAAAAAACACTTTCAAAAAGTTTTTTATAGCCAATGAAAAAATGGCCCATGTTTTCTGACATGGGCACACTTGTGTGTGTGTCTGTGTGTTTAAAAGCCCTTTTAAAGTGTTTTTTCTGGTGTGGAGACAAAGTGAGTGATCCCTGCTAGTGATCCCGGGCAGAAGCCATGCTACTGAAGTGAAAACAAAGTCCATCATTAGCCCTCTGGCCTTTCTATCTGTCTGTTTGTCACCCACCTGTTGTTAGGTCGTCCAGGGAGTCAGTGTGCAGAGCCTCTATGATCAGTGAAAACGTTCCCTGAGGGCAGAGGAAAGAGTAGCTGTGTAAGAGAAGCTGATGAGAGAGAGAGAGAGAGAGAGAGAGAGAGAGAGAGAGAGAGAGAGAGAGAGAGAGAGAGAGAGAGAGAGAGA
>JAODUG010065745.1:0-14006 GCA_027564795.1 Aphredoderus sayanus
GTCAAAATGACCCAAATCACTAGCGCTTTGTGACAGCTAGAGGGCGCTAAACCTAATTCTACAGCTTACACACATATTATGTGCACTGCTGGCACAACAAGGTGTGTATTTGAAACACAAGGACAACAAGAAGGGTAAAAGGCACAAAAAAACGATATAAATACATAAAGAAATAATTAATAAATAAATAAATACACTTAGCAATGCCAATTGAAAAACACATAAATCATACACAATCAGATGGCGCCGCCATCTGGCCAAAAACGAGATTTCTGAGTCCATTACGAGGGTTAAGTTGGAAGATTAGGGATTAGCAGGGGCAGTATTGGATAGGCAGGGATCAGCAGGGTAAAAGATAGGCAACGTTAGGTCTATGGAAAGCTGTCAATGGCAGAGTGGCAATCAGATCTGTAAACGGAGGAAGATGATTAACACCCAGCCTATCACAGAAGAAGGAATCAGTAAGATTGATGGACCTATAGTTTGTAGCCTAAAGCAAGAGACCTGAATGGACAAAGCCTCCACCAGCAGAACCCGCTATAACAACTAATGTACAACACAGTGTTGTACATTAGTACGGTAATTACGCAATGAAAAAGCAATAATGACTTTAACCTCCATCCATCCATCGTTTTAACTGGTTATCAGTTAAGGTTGCTGTGGCATTAGAGCACCAGATCGTTAGAGCAGCCCAGGTATCCCTGTCTGCAGCAGCATCCACCAGCTCCCTCTGGGAGATCCTTAGCCAGTGACTCCCAGGCCAGCCGGGAGATATCCGTCCCGCGTGTCCTGGGTCTGACAAACCATGCCTAAGGGTCTTTATGTCTGTGTTATGTCCGTGATAAAAGCAAATATAGCCTATATATGTATTTGTTTAACTTACGTTAATGTTTAACGTTTCTTGTTTACCCGAATATCCATCCATCCATCTTATCCAAGGTCATGTTGCAGGGGCAGCAGCTCCAGCAAGGGACCCCAAACTTCCCTTTCCCGAGCCAGCTCTGACTGGGGAATTCCGAGGCATTCCCAGGCCAGTGTGGAGATATAATCTCTCCACTTAGTCCTGGGTCTTCCCCAAGGCCTCCTCCCAGCTGGACGTGCCTGGAACACCTGCCTAGGGAGGCGTTCAAGGGGCATCCTTAACCCTTGTGACCTCCAGGTCAAAATTACCCAAATCACTAGCTCTTTGTGGCAGATAGAAGGCGCCACACCTATTTCTGCAGCTTACATAGACATGATGTGCACTGCTGGCACAAAAAGGTGTGATTTTGAAATTCGAGGACAACAGAAGAGTTAAAAGGCCCTTAAAAACAAATACATAAAATAAATAATTAATAAAGAAATAAATACACAACAATGACAATAAAAATTTTAAAAAATCATACACAATCAAATGGCGCCGCCGTGTGGCCAAATACTATATTTTATATATATATATTTTGTGTGGGAGCCAAATCTTCCTATGCAAGCTATTGCTTGTATTTGTATAAGAAAGAATGTGGGGTTATACCCCAGCTAGCACGCAACGTAACGGCAACGTAGTTTATTAGTACTTGGTATTTGATTTTATCGTATTTGGTCGGTTTCTGACTCACGTAATGGCAACGTCACGTGATGGTGATTTCATTACCCGACCTAATCGGGTCCAATCTGACCAACTCATGATGTTGCGGTCGCCCTATGGTTTTCGTATGTCTTTGATCACAATATGACCACCTTGCGACAGCCCAGGTCCGATATGACCAATTCATGACGTTGTAATTACGTTGCCATGGTAACTTATTTAATTACCCTGTTGGTCACAATTGTGACTACTTATATGTATTCCACAATAAAAAATACTGGCAGTAAAGTATTTACTGTTTAACTGTGTTCCAGTTTAAAATGTAATAATAGTTAGCAGTGATATGCTGTGAGGTCTACATCAGAGTATGTAGCATCAAAATACATTTAAAATAAAAGACTCTTTGGGAGAAGGGGCAAGTAGTGGTATTAAAAAAAGTACTTAAAATACAGGCTGACTGAGACACTCAAGTTAGGGCTCCAGAGTGGGACCATTTCGTCGCATTTTGTGACTTTTTTTTTTGAAAGTGTGACAAAATTTTAAAAGTAGCGCGACTTGCAAATTATTAAAAATTATTGCATTATTTCCACGACACTCAAATTAACTATGTCAAACGAACGGTCGTCCGATTTAATAGTTGAAACATTAGCAATGTTCTCTGTTTATTGATGCTCATAGCTGTAATGTCCGTAGTCGTGCAACCAAACCAGCGGCATAGGGACAGCGACTTGCAGCCGGCGCCACTTGGAGCCATACCAGTAGCCAAAGCAGATACCCTGCGTTTACATACTCAGCTTAGCTACCTTGTTGAACACAAGTAGCTAATAAAATGAATGTAAAAGTAAATAATCGTAATAGTAGCAATAATTCACAATCTTTTTTGTTTTGGGTTTGAGTCCTACTGAACTGTCTCTAAAAATAAAAGTTAAATTTGAGTTGTAATACAAACTGTCAAATTCAGTCGGGTCAGTGTTGTTTGTCTACATAGCATAACATAACCTAAATGTGTTGCTAGGCTAAACTAAGGTAAGGAAATACACTGATAGAATTAACAAATATTTGCTTTTCAGCAGACAATTTCAGACTTGAAGAAATCTAAAGTTCGTACTGCTCGCGTACTGCCTGCATGTGTGCGTAAATGGCACTGTTTATAAGATTAAGATGATTATAAGTGTCTGGAGGAGAGGGAGAACCAACTCCGACACAACTGATGTGTGCATGTTGATGCAACTGATGAGTGTGCATGTTAATGCAGTCTAGGCCTGAGTGTGCATGTTAATACAGTCTAGGCCTGCTGTACAGGAGTAGGCCTACAGTAGTAACTACTGTACAGTACAACTATATACTCTGCTCCCAGATAAAGTCCTGTTTAGATACAGTTCTACCACTGTATCTGCATCCAGCTGGATGTGAGTGTCCTCTGAGTTATAAAAATGTGCCATATTTTTAAAAGCTCACATTATCAGGTCTGCTGGTGTCAGATTATTTAAGTCACCGTAGCCAGCTACTGAACGGTGTCTGATGACAACAGCAGGCATCTGTTCGACTAGCTTCAGTGCAGCCCAAACTCGATGTTTACTACTGTACCTCGTAATTTTCTGCCCCTTACTCTGTTGTAATTCAAGGCATTGGTTTACCTTTTGACATAATTGTATTTTCTTAAAATGAAGGTGGAAAACCATTGTAAACTAGACCACACACGTTCATACTGCATTAGCAGCTAGCTTATCAAGCTTTTTAACGTTCGACAGTAACAGTAGCCTAGCGGGAGCTGAGATGAACAGTATCAAACGTTTGATTGACAGGGAGCGGCATAACCACGCCCTCATCAAGCAGAATCTGAGCCATCAGTCCAGGGTAAGAAAATGACGCAGTGCTAGCAACGCGGCATAAGCAAACACCAATGTTTTTAACCCTCCTGTTGTCCTCGGGTTTCAAATGCACACATTTTTGTGCCACCAGTGTACGTGTGTAAGCTGTAGAATTAGAATCGGCGCCCTCTATCTGTATCTATTTTAGGTCAGTTTGACCTGGAGAACATCCTGAGGGTTCAATCAGATCTATCCACAGTTGAAGCATAACTTAGTACATAACTTACTGTTGCTTTAAGTGTAGTTGGCTCATCACTGTTGACAGAAGCAGCATTGGCACTGGTGATTTGCACCATTTTTAGTCTTGGAAACTGGTGGAGCAGCAGGCTCCACCAGTTTCCAAAAGGCCTGAAAATGCTTGTATGACACGAATCTAAGAATAAAATTATAATCACTTTAGCCTTTTTTGCATTATGGTTGTTAAATATATATTACTGAGCATGACCGAAACGCATGACTAAGACATGCAGACTGTCAGTCTCTAACAATCGTTGATGCTTATCCAACAAACAAGGACCAACCTTGTGTAAAAACAAATGTCCTCATCTGATCCTGCAAGTCGGTGCAGCCCAAAACGGGACTGCAGTTGTACAGTTTCAAGCTGGTGTTGTAGCTCCTGTATTTGTTTCTTCAATGCATCGTTCTCATTCACCAACTCATCTGTCATTACTGAGGTTGTTGGAGTAACGCAATAATCGTGGTCAGGCGCTATTTGCACTTCACTGTCAGAGTTTGAGTCAGACGCTTTCAAGTCCGGTGATGGGCATCTCGGCCGAAGTTTCCAAACATTAAGCCTTGGTGTGGGTATGCGGTAGTTGTTCCATGCAAACAGAGAAGGTACAGTACCTTTTTTTAATTTTCTTTGCCCTCCTGTTGTCACTACGATATCAACTTTCTGGAAATGTCTGCTACAGAGTCGAGTATTTTTAGTGGATTTAAAGTCCCTGCGGATCTTAATGAGCCACTGAGCTCGTACGTCAGGATTGGCAGGTAACCGATGAAAACTAAAGATGTTTTCTTATCTTGCAATTGATATTTTAACCGCTTCTCTTTTATTTAAAAAATATTCATTATTATCGTGTCATTATCGATGTCTTTGTCGCTATCTGTGCGTTCTACAACCGGAAACAACAATGCATACACTCGTAACCTGGAAGTTGAGAGTGCGGCATCTTGTGCACCTAGGCCATTCAACCTCTATGGAGCCTGGAAGAAGGCATACCCTGGGAGCCGAGCTGAGCAGAACAGCCAGAGCCCGCGAACATTAGAGAGCGAGTGGTGAGAGCCATTGAGCCAATAGAAATCATATTTATGACTTACGTCACCATCAAAAACAAGGACAAGCCATTCTATGGATGTCACACATGGGCGTGGCAAAATGGCCTGCTAGCGCCCCCTAAAAAGCAGCACGCATGATCACTTTCACCAAGATGTAAAAATTTCCGTAGCATAACATATTCTGTTGTACAAGAAAGTCTCTTGGAGCAAGTCTCTAAACCCAACAGGAAGTCTGCCATTATCAATTGAACGGCCATTTTGGGCGATTTGCATGCTCCGTACTTTAACAAACTCTTCCTAGGGAATTAATTAATCAACTCAAAATTTGCTCTCTGCATTGTAAACACTATGGGGATTCAAAGTTGGTGGTTTCCCTCATGGGCGTGTCCGTGGCGTGGTCTGGAAAATCCATGACTCGCCGTGAAACAGGAAGTTGTTATAACTTTGGTGTACATGTTCAGATATGGACCAAACTTTTCACTTATTACAATAATCCATTGCTGAAGATAATTCTATCCCAATTTTCTGTCAAAGTTATGCTGTGGGCTTCTGCTACTAGATAGTTTGTCATACCCTCTTCAATACTATCTCAGAATAGTCACAAGACATGGCTTATGGCATTATGATCATTGTGAGTTTTCGTTTAACGGTCTGTCCATGGCTTGGAGGCAAAGTCAAATCCATCGCCATGACACATCAAATTGTTTTAGCTCCTCTGTACATTGTCATATCTGAACCAAACTTTAATATATTGATAAGGGTCCAGCCCTGAATACAGTGATATGCCAATATTCATCCATAGTCATAGCGCCACCTACTGGCTACAGAAAGTGACCCTTTAACAAAGCAGCCCTCACTCCCCGCTTTACCTACATGGACGACATTTCTGTGGAACATGTATCGTACCAGACACACAGAAAAGGAAGTTGGCCAGTTTTTGGGGCATTTCTTTTCCAATTACTCGCTATGTATTTTAACTAACTCCTCCTACAGATTTAATCTGAGTGAATTCAAAATGCTCCTGTGTGTTGTAAAGACCACAATAATTAAAAGTTGTTCAAACTATGATAGTTTGATAAAGGGTGTGTCCTCAGCATGGCGTTGAATATTGATGATTCGCCATGAAACATCATTTTTATATAACTCCAGTGTACATGCTCACACACGCACTAAACTGTACAGTATTGTCAAACGTCCAACCCTGATGACACCCATATGACAATATTCACTCATAGTCATCGCGCCACCTATTTGCAACAGGAAATGTCAAGTTTTATTCTGTAGGGTTCTTCTACTAGACAGTTTCTCATATACTCTTCAATACTATCTCAGAATAGTCACAAGACATGGGTTATAGCATGATAAGGTCATTGTGAGTGTTTATACAACGGCATGTTCATGGCTTGGCGGCAAAGTCAAATCCTTTGCCATGACACATCAAAGTGTTTTAGCTCCTCTGTACACTGTCAAATCTAAACCACTCTTAGATTGATAAGAGTTCGGCCCTGAACACTGTGATATGCCAATATTTACTTATAGTCATAGCACCACCTACTGGCAATAGGAAATAAGCCTTGTTTGACGTTTATTATTTGATTTACACAAAATGTTCATGTTCCAGTCTAGCTTTATGCCATTAATGATGCCAAGCTGTGAAGCTTGTGAGGTTTCGTTTAAAGGCGTGTCAATCCTTCGCCGTGAAACAGGAATTTGTTGTAACTTCACTGTACCTTGTTATATCATTACCAAATTTCTGATGGTGGTTAAGAGTCTCAACGTCAGCACATCCACCTGTAAATTAAGGAATTATAGTCATAGTGCCACCTATTGGCAACAGGAAATAAGCCTTGTGTGACATTCATTATTTGATTTACATGAAATGTTCAGCCGATAGTCGAACCTCAGATCAAAGAGGAACAATGTGGTTTTCGTCCTGGTCGTGCAACAACGGACCAGTTCTTTACCCTCGCAAGTATCCTGGAGGGGGCTTGGAAGTATGCCCACCCGATCTACATGTGTTTTGTGGATCTGGATATGACCGGGTCCCCAGGGAGATACTGTGGGAGGTGCTGAGGGAGTATGGTGTGAGGGGTGAGGGGTATCGAGGCATAGTCATTGTGGGGAGGGATTGCAGTTCGGTGGCCTGCAGATATCATCGCTGCTCATTGCAGATGATGTGGTCCTGATGGCATCATCGGTCCGTGACCTGCAGCACTCACTGGATTGGTTCGCATCTGAGTGTGAAGCGGCTGGCATGCGGATTAGCACCTCTAAATCTGAGGCCATGGTTCTCAGCAGGAAACCGATGGAGTGCCTACTCCAGGTAGGGAATGAGTCCTTACCCCAAGTGTAGGAGTTCAAGTACCTCGGGGTCTTGTGAGGGTACATTGGAGCGGGACATTGGCCAGAGAATCGGAGCAGCGGGAGCGGTATTGCAATTGCTTTACCGCACCGTTGCGATGAAACAAGAGCTGAGCCGGAAGGCAAAGCTCTTGATATACCGGGCAATTTTTGTTCCTACCCTCACCTATGGTCATGAAGTTTGGGTCACGACCGAAAGGTCGCGGGTACAAGCAGCCGAAATGGGTTTCCTCAGGAGGGTGGCTGGCCTCTCCCTTAGAGATAGGGTGAGAAGCTCGGCTATCCGAGAGGAGGTCGGAGTAGAGCCGCTGCTCCTTCGTGTTGAAAGGAGCCATTTGAGGTGGTTTGGGCATCTGTTAAGGATGCCCCCTGGGCGCCTCCCTAGGGAGGTGGTCCAGGCACGTCCAGTTGTGAGGAGGCCTCAGGGAAGACCCAGGACGAGGTGGAGAGATTATATCTCCACATTGGCCTGGGAACGCCTCGGAATCCCCCAGTCAGCGCTGGCTAATGTGGCTCAGGAAAGGGAAGTTTGGGGTTCCCTGCTTGAGCTGCTGCCCCTACGACCCGAGTCGGCGGTTGAGGATGGATGGATGAATGACCCGGAGGACATCACAAGGGTTGGAGGATATTCACAGTAGGCCTATAGCCTAACTCATTTATTTTTAAATCTAGCCAATCTATATTTTGTATTTGGATTTATTCATTATTTAATTAAGTAAACTAGTTATGAGGCAGCGGCATTTGGCTAGGCTATGTTTTTCTCCCTCATTGTTTCCAATCCAATGTCAGCCAACTGGTATGCAATAAGCCTGGCTAATACTATTGTAGAGGGGAAAGCCTGTCTATCAAAATGTATTTTACTATATATTATATAATATTTCTTTTAAATTAAATATTTCAATTAATTAAATCAAGAAATGCCTGTGCATCCAGTTGGGTCTGAATGAAAATGAAGGAAAACAAAAAGAAACAAAATGAAAAAAAAAAACGTTTATATCCAGACGTGTTCTGCTGAGAAAAAATGTCTTTGAGCTGGTAGCCTATCTCACAGGATATTTTACCATAATGACAACATGCAGTGTGTTGATACATTTATTTTAGGCTATATGTTATAATATAAAGTAGTAGAATTACTCTACACGATCTGTGGGACATCACCATAACTGTTTAACCAATTATTTAATTCATCATCTTTTATTCTTTTTTTATTTATTTTTTAATTAGGCCTTACTAGTTATTTATTGGGATATAGGCCATTTGTTTTTCTTGTATTGTTTCCACTCAAATGTCTTGCCTATTTTGATTAGTTTCTTTAGAAACTATTCTTTTTTTAATCAAGCCTGTGCATCTTCCAGACATGTGTTCTGCTGAGAAAAACTTCTGTAGAGCTGGTAGGCTAATTTACCATAATGAGGAATATGCAGCTTGTTGATTAATTTATTTTAGACTACATGTTAAAATATAAAGTAGAAGGACTACTCTACACGATCTGTGCTGATATTTTTATTTCGGGCTGCGGGAAATTAATTGATTCACATCAATAGGACATCGCCATAGCTGCTTAACCAATTATTAAACTTTATCTATGTTGCACATTTCTTATGATTTGTTTTTCCACGCTATCTGCTATGCAGTGCTTAAATCTGCAATAGACATGTTAATTCAACACGTCATATCCTCCACCCCCCATGTACATTTTGATTAGGAGAAAAGTCAAGTAATCTGTCTTTGTTATTTTATTAGGCAATTTAAAATGGATGCCAAGGTGATAATTTTTCATTATATTATGGACAATGTAAAGGAACCTTTATACCCTAAACTTTGAGCCCATTCCAAAACATCTGCAACCACCAAACTAATCCCACTGGCCAAAACAGAATTATTACAATATATACTATTTACATCAAATCGCTTAACTAAGTACACCCTGCTGGGGATAAAACCAACATAATTGTTTAATAGGTATCTGTCTCTAATCCTGCATAAAACAGCTAGGGATGACACCTCTATGTCTTTACTGCCACACAATATATGGTCTATATGCAGCATGTCAGAAACTGGTCTTCTTCTGGTTGTGGTGAGTCCAAGGTAGTCTGGCCCCTGGCATCTTCCACGACCACAACCGTCTTCCCCTGTCAGATAACCCTCTGCTGCCACATTCACAACCTCTTCCTCTGGCTTGTCCTCTTATTGTTATAGCTGCGTTTATCTGAGCCAATGTTCTCATTGTGTACACTCAGTAATATTACATATTATAATATTACATTATATATCTACAAAAATACACAAAGCGGATTGTTGTTCGTAATGGATATTCACCAGTGTGTTAAACAGACACTAATCACCTAACCACTCACCTTTACACTGTTTGTGGGTGCAAATGAGATGGTAATTAATGTTTTCGTTCATCACTTCACTCACGAGTGCAAAGCAACTATGCAATCTATGCCCACCTTGGATCTGTATTTACCAGACCAGTGTGCCAAGCATTCAGACAAAATGAAAAGATACACTGCTTGAATCATGCCTGGCCTCTTAACAAGCTGAAGAAATAAAGTAAAGCATGGCAGAAATGCTGCAGGGAATCTGGAGAATCTGGACAACCAATTCTAGGGTTGAAGCACAGCTCGGAGGGAGGGAGTGGGAGAGAGCACGAGTTGGTTCATTCTGTGAAACAGATGACTTCAAAGAGACTGACACACAGATAAATAGATAAATATATATACTATATATTTAAATGTATTTGTACATGTAACACTTGTTACTTGGATGTAGCAGAGTGGGTCTAGCAGCATGTAGCAAAGTAGAGAGAGCTCCAGGATAGACGACCAAAGACAACGGACAGGGTTTCCATTGATGCTATATTTGGTGTCAGTATATAAAAACACACAGGCTATGCCACTACTTCTAATAATGTACATCCTAACTTATGTCGGCGTAGTAGGGCCATTAGAAAAAAAAAACATTTTAAAAGCTGGAGGAGGGGGCAATATTTTAGAATTAGTCATACATTTGCGAGAAGAAACTCAGACATTCTGAGTTCATTTTCCCCTCTGCCCCCTACTGTCACACTGTGTTCGTGTCTCGCCGGCCGGACGGACATTGTTTGCACCTGGGGTGATTTGGGGAATAGGTTGCACCTGGTGGGTTTTAGTTATATTGAAGGCCAGAGGGTGCATTGTTGGGTTATGGGGTTTTTGTTTAATGGTGTATCAGTTTTGTACCTTTGTGTTATTTTACATTAAACCTTGTTGAGCTTACGCTCTTTTTTGTTGAGCTTACCCTCTTTCCTTTTCTCGCCTGTTCTCGCACTGATCTGGACAGAAAAACCCCATCCACGTTTTTGTGTTGTTTTTCTTTTAAGTCGAGTGCCTTTTTTGCTTTTTATTTGACGGACATGGACAGAGCAGCTCGCTTGGACGCTGTGGACCGGGCAAGGGACCAGCTAGCGGAGAAAATGGCTCGGCTAGCGGCGGAGTTGGCATGGAGTGGGGTGCTGGCGGTTTCGAGAGGAGAGGATCTTGGCCACACGGCGGTGCCATCTGATTTTTTTAGATTTGTGTGTTTTTCAATTGTCATTGCTGAGTGTATTTATTTATTAATAATTCTTTTATGTATTTCTGTTGATTTTTGTGCCTTTTAACCCTCCTGTTGTCCTCAGGTTTCAAACACACTCCTTGTTGTGCCAGCAGTGCACATAATGTGTGTGTAAGCTGTAGAATTAGGTTTAGCGCCTTCTATCTGCCACAAAGAGCTTGTGATTTGGGTCATTCTGACCCGGAGTACATTACGAGGGTTATATATATATATATATATATATATATATATATATATATATATGTATATGTGTGTGTGTATATTAAACTTTATTTACCCGTCTAAGCTTGTTGGGCATTAGGCTATCACCCTACTATATAAGCTAACATGCATGTTTTTTGGGTGGGAGAAAACTACACAGAGCATGCGAAAAAGGAAGCATACTCTGAGGATTCGGTGTCTAACACTGAGTCACCATGCAGTTACATTACAGTAAAATCAAACGGTATCCAACTTAATTCCTAATAACTTAAGTTGAGTGTTTAGTATTTTATAGGAGGTATTATTCACCTGAAATAATGTGTTATATTACAGTATGTTTTTAGAATAATTTCCTTCCTAGGTGCAGAGAGTCTCTCTCCCAGGAGTGGTTTTGTGGGGACTGATGTACTGCATCACAATGAATACCCACTCCACAACAGGTAATCTTTGATTCATTGCTTTTTTAAAGCTCTTCCACCAACCACAGTTATTAAAGGGAAAGGTGGATATTGCACCCGTGAGTAAGGTACCTTCTGACAATCTTTTCAATTATGATGTTTACATGCAATCTGCATTTACAGTTAATATTAAAAAAAAATG
Organism: Aphredoderus sayanus; assembly: GCA_027564795.1. Lineage (NCBI taxonomy): Eukaryota > Metazoa > Chordata > Actinopteri > Percopsiformes > Aphredoderidae > Aphredoderus > Aphredoderus sayanus. The sequence continues at coordinate 11,473 of JAODUG010065745.1, forward strand.
TTCCAACTAAAGGTGCCAAGCCTCCACTCTTTTGTGAATGAAGTTAGCGTTTTGGGAAATAAGTTATTGAAAAATTAAAGACACCCTTCATAACTTGTTTTCTGGATTTCAGTATATCAACTGCCTGTTCCTGCACCAAGGTCAATCTGTGAAGTCTCTCATGACCTCATACTCACTCTAGGGAAGCATTTTCGGTTGTCACCATCAATGGTATGTTCTGAAAGCCCTTATTTGTGCAAGTAGCTTTTTACAGAAGAAATTTACCACAGTGTGCAATGTAAATCTTATCACTGCCATTTTTAAACAACTCCCAAATGCAATGTCAAAAAGTGAATATATATATATACGGTATCTTATATGCACATCTCTCTATAAAAACAATATGATTAGGCAAACTGTTTAAATTTCATTACTTAAATATCTAGTCTTTACTATGTCCACTTGTTCACAGGACGATACAATGTCTGCTTGCCTCGTAAATCCTGTCCATCCTGCTCTGCAGAATGGACTCCTGATGTGAAAGATCTGCTTGTGTATCGGTACTGGCCAGCTAGCACCAGCTGCCAGACCCTATACAAGTTTGATGTGTACACCTTATTCGAACATATGAATTTGACGGCACCAGCCATGTCCAGGCAGGCCTTTTTGAAAATGTTGAAGCACAAACAAAAGTAGTAGAAGGGTTACCAGAGCTTATGCCATTGACAGAAATGAGACCATTTCTTGGTGTCATGCATGTTAAAGCCCATACAGCAAAATGTGAGGTACAATGCAATTACTTTAATTCTGATGTGGCAGTAGCTATAGGGAAATAATGGGTTGGCTAATAGAATGTAATGTGTGCTCTTTTATGCTGCTTATGCAAATGTGTAGATCGGGATTTTGTTTTCCTATCCAAATGAACAGACATAAGATATTTGAGAGACCATTCTAATGATTTTCAAATGTATTAATGTAGATACAACATAATATTCATGCTGTGCATGTCATGCCTTCATTGGACTGTGTAATATCATTACTTTAAGTAATTCTACGTAACATTTCTCTAACTGTTGTAGGTGAAATGGGGTGGCAGAAGCCAGGATGGAGCAGGAACACAGTGGGAGAGGAAGTGGAGCAGGTAGCATCATTAATGTAACTGTGGCTACAAGGAGTCTTGATAGAAACCAAAATAGTATGAGGGATAAACTGTACATCCATGCCCAGTACAAATAAATATGGGAAGTTCAAAATTCCATACTATGTAAGATTTAAAGTTGAGTAGAGATACATGTAATGGATGCTGAACATTATATTTTCTTTATAGGTCAACATCTTTCTCTTGCCTTAAATCCAGCATAAATTCTTATAGTATTTATATGTGTGTGTGTGTGTGTGTGTGTGTGTGTGTGTGTAATCAAGTAATCTCTTTCTTGTTTGGCCCACAAAGGTTTTGGTGACCTGACAGTGGACGCTACACATGGGCTCAATAGTGTCCTCAGGCGGAGGTGCCACATGCTTGAACATGAATACAAACATGCTGTAAATTCATAGCTGCTATGAATTCTGACTTATTGCATATACAAAATTATTTTGAGGAGGACGACACTGGCTTCACTAGCCCTGTGTCAGAGGAAGAAGATATATAAATAACTATATTGCTATTGTAATGCATGTGTACTACTGCAAACCCCATTTCAGATTGTTAGATATTTGCTATTTTAACCCTCCTGTTATCGAGCGTTTTATCTTGGGTGGGCTTCAGCAATGTTATTAGGCATTATTAGATGACATTAGCAGAAATTATTGTGATATTGTACATGCCATGTGATTTATTTAACTTATATCAGTTATAATATTAGACTTGGAGCATGTGGACATGCAGAGACTGATGGGAGCAATGTAAAATGTACAGTAGTACATGACACTTATGTTTTAAATAAATAAATAATGAATTTGTACTTTGTTGTGTTAGTGTGTCATTTATCTTATACATGATTTAATTACAGAGAAGGTGAACTGAAAATCTCAGATCACATTGTTTGAAAATTTGTACTGAACTATGATAGGGCATAGACTATTGATATAGTAAGTAAGTATAGTTGATATAGTAAGTGTAGTGTATTCTTGTCTTGTATAAATCACAATTTATGTATTAATTGTTTTAGCATGTGTATGCACACATTAAAGTTCAAAGAATTTACACTGGTGCTAAATGTTTAGTGTAGCATATTGGTCAATTTGGAACAGGTGTAGCCTTAAGACATGAGAGTAGAATCCAAATCAATTGTTTATGACTTTTAAGGGATAAGTATATGCATAAAAAATGTAATAAGATATAGTTTAATTATTTAATTTTGAGATTGTTTTGGAAATGTGAATGTCATTTTCCACATGCATATGTAGTAAAAAACGTAAGGATTATTTGCATGTGACGTGACCATTCGATTATGGCTCAATATATATATATTTGACAAATAGACATTTTATTTTAACCCTCGTAATGTCCTCTGGGTCAAAATGACCCAAATCACTAGCTCTTTGTGGCAGATAGA
>JAODUG010065766.1:0-14005 GCA_027564795.1 Aphredoderus sayanus
CACACACACACACACAGACACACACACACACACACACACACACACACACACACACACACACACACACACACACACACTCACTCAGTAATGTCTGTTACTGTCTGTTAATCGAGGCCATCAGTCTTTTTTATAGTAAATAAGAAACTACAACACGCCGCAATGCATGACGGTCTACGTCGCTCGACGTAGGATACATCTAGGAGAACAACATACAAATAAAGTATGTATCAATATAAATTATCGCTGGGGGGGGGGGGGTATATTATATATAATTTATTTTGATTCATACAATTTGTTATTGTTTTATTTGTTTCTTTCTGTTTACATGAGTTTTTTTATTTAATACATGTATAGTTTGAGCTCTCCATCAAACGTAACAAAGCATGGTTTATTCCTCATATATATATGCATCTACAGTTATGGTATTTATCCATAATGAAATGACTGATGCAAATAATGTGTACATATTGTAGGGCGCAGCCTTCTACCATGTTCTCGCGTCTCTATTGTGTCTGGACGTACGGGTGACGCTGATATGATTGGCTTAAACGTTACACGTGACCTAACCTTCCCCCTGCGTGCTCCCGCCTCTCATCTACGCCAAAGCTAAACTTGTTAGCCTAGCCGCAGACGCATGGTTGTTTAGTCCCTTAATAATACACGATTACCGAAGGGTTTTTTTGCCTGTCTGCTTTCCTAGTATAATTGTAATCTACGATTTCAAGCAGTCGTGTTCATTGTTTTATGTCGGCCAGCTTACGTCGATAATTGTTTTTTGGGGGGGTTGTTCGAACATTTGTCGCCATTTTGCCGAGTCAACCGAGCAAGGCCTGCCAGCAGCGAGGTGACGTTAGGTACCGTCCCCAGCTACAGTAACATTTAACGCTGTTTTTCTGAAATGCATACGGTAGGTTATTGGGTTTCAATGGTGTTCCGTTGCCGCAGGCGGTAACTGGGTACGATGGCAGAGGCGGACCGACCCGGAAAGCTCTTCATTGGTGGCCTCAACACTGAAACCAACGAGAAGGCCTTGGAGCAATACTTCGGCAAATATGGCAGAATCGTAGAAGGTGTGGATAATAACGTAGTATTTTTGCGCTCAACGTTATTTTTTTTATTTGTTTAATATAGTAGTATTGTATTTAACAGTTTTGTTTGTTGCTTTCAGTATATAGGTCAAAATAAACCCGACAAACATGTCTATTATTATTATTATTATTATTATTATTATTATTATTATTATTATTATGGACAAAGAAACACACTTTTGTCTAAAGTCATACTAGTAACGTACAGTACAGAAATGGGTACATTACGTATCGTTTGCCACATGTGCTTGAGTTAAACTATATTCCTTCCAAGACATGAGAGAAAAATAACTGTTGACTGTGTTTTTATTTAATATTACAATGAACGGCGCAGACTATGTTGACAAAAGTTTTAGTAAAAAAGAAAAAGATGTTCAACATAACTCTTTCTAATTTCAGTTCTCCTGATGAAAGACAGAGAAACGAACAAATCCAGGGGATTTGCCTTTGTAACATTTGAAAGTCCAGCTGATGCTAAAGATGCAGCACGGGAAATGAATGGAAAGGTAGATGCTAGTCACTATACTTGTAGTAAAACACACTGAGCCGGTCAGTATTGTACGACTTTACCCATTTTTTTTATTTCTGTCAGTCTCTCGACGGAAAGTCGATCAAAGTGGAGCAAGCTACAAAGCCGCAGTTTGAGACCGCAAGCAGACGCGGCAGGCTGCCCATGTTACCCCGTGGTCGAGGGGGGCCGCGAGGCTCGAGGGGGGCCCCTAGTGGTATGAGAGGCCCACCGTCCAGAGGTACAAATAACCTTGTTAATTCATAATCAACCACAAGCGATACAATGCTGCTGTTTCTAATGCTTTTTGTGTTTCTAATGCTTTTTGTGTGTGCGTTTGTGATGACTTGTATGCTTACCATTTTTTTGCTTGTGTTTCTTGTCTGTCGAAAGACTACTATGATAACGTAGGAAATGTAGAACCCTTCTTTAAAGGGATGTCCTCCAGAGGACCCCCTCCAATGAAAAGAGGCCCGCCAGTACGCAACGGAGGTCCTCCACCCAAGAGATCAGCCCCGTCTGGTCCAATGAGCAGGCGTAAGTATATATTTTAGACAGATACATCTTCACAGAAATGGCTTACTTTTGAAAAACGAAGTCAGACGAACACCACGTTGTTTTCTTGGCCTATTTTGGGCTATGAGACAGTGCTAGGTAATGTAAATTCAAAATGACTTTGTCTTGTAGCACCGATGTCCAGGGATAGAGATCCCTATGGTCCACCTCCTCGCAGAGAATCCATGATGTCCAGAAGGGATGACTATCCATCACCAAGAGATGACCACTACAACACAAAAGACGGGTAGGAATTGTAATGTTTTTATATGCAAATATTTGAAGAAAGTAATAACAACTCAAATAACTTTACATCCGTTATTGTATGATATAATCATAACTTGGCACACATTGAGTAGGATGTCATTGATTTCAACAATGCTTTAAAGCTACCCCAGCCGCGACTATAACTCCAGGGATTCAAGGGACTATGCCCCTCCCCCCAGAGACTATTCCTACAGAGAGTACTCCAGCTCCAGCTCGCGAGATGATTATGGATCAATGTCAAGGGGATACAGGTATGTTTTTATGTAGGGCGACTCATATTGTTTGGTAGAGAAAATTGTAATTTAAAAACCGGTAGTAACAGTACTATTTTTTATATATATATTTATATTTATATATATATCTATCTCTATCTCATGAGAGAACATTAATGTTCCGTTTTAAACTACGTCCTCAATGAGATGTCTTGAATAATTATAATGCATCCAGATGAATGTGTCCTACAAAAGGATAATGGTTGGTTGTGTCATTTTCTGGCTATATAGAGGTATATGCTGTCTCTCCAGTATAGCTGGAATGGACATTTTTCCTGTGAAAATGTGGAATGTGAAGCCCGCATGTGATCAACAGTTGTCCTGTGTGTGTGTAGTGACCGTGACGGCTATGGTGGCGGTCGGGAGCCCAGGGGTTACATGGACCGTCCGAGTGGTGGCTCCTACCGAGACTCTTACGATGGTTACGGTAAGACTCGATAAGATTAGTGTAGGAAGACAATATCTGATGCGAACAGCGGAACTTATGACCACAAGGTTAAAATGGCAAAACCGTCTGCGTGAAGTTCTGACAAAAGGTTGGTTTTATACATGTTTAATTTCAGAAAAGAGATCTCATCAGGCTTTTTTTTATTTTTTTGTGCTGCGCAAAATCTGACTTTTCTCCCCTTTTTTTTTGGAGCCATTAATACTATTCAAAATCCTGTCTCCTATTTTCACTGCCCCCCTGCTTTTTTCAGTCTCTGTAAAATCAAAATTGTATAGGAAATCGATGTGCTCGTCAGAATTCATATCACAATATTCGGCAATGTTTTTTTTTTGTTCTCTCTCAATATTCAAAACTAATGCAAGCTACCTGGGAGTTGGCAATAATGGAATCTCTAAAGGTCCTTGGAAACGTCTCTTCCTAAAGGTCCTTGGAAAAGTACTCCCTCAAGGAGTAACCTGTATAAAATAAACTCAAGACAGTGCTCACCACTACGTTCATATCTGCAGAGGAGAGATGGCTACTCAAATAAATGGCATGCTGAAAAACCCTATTCCTTAAACTTGGATAAATTACTTCCTGCATTGCTTAACCATGTTAATCACGTTGATAACGAATTAAATGTAACCCAAAAAAAGATGAGGTAACTAATTTTTATGTAGGATATGTTGACACAAAATGGCCACTGGAGTGCAACAACGTGTACAAATTATGTAGATAAGTTCTCACGTTTGGCACAAAATGGCCGCTGAAGAGTGCAACAAAGTGTGTACAAAATTGAAACTTGCCAATTACCTGACCCATTGACCCTGCAGGTAACTCACGAAGCGCCCCACCTTCACGGGCCCCCCCACCATCCTATGGTGGGAGCAGTGGAAGCAGTCGTTATGACGACTATGGCAGCAGTTCCCGGGATGGCTATGGCAGCCGTGACACTTACCCCAGCGGTCGGAGTGACCCGTATCCACCTAGCCGCGGTGAGCGTATGGGCAGGCAGGAGAGGGGGCCAGCGCCCCCTGTTGACCGAGGCTACCCTCCTCGTGATTCGTACAGCAGCTCGAGTCGTGGAGTGCCCCGCGGTGGTCGCGGGGGCACTCGGGTCGATAGAGGGATGGCGCGCAGCAGATACTAAAATGGACATGGAAATGACAACGTCGTTATGACAACGCTCGTTAACGCCTACTACTCAGTCCAACACGTTGTGAGGAAAGTTGAAAAGATGACACATTTATCCTGTCTCATTCTGTCAAAGCTTTTCAGCTGTTTATCCTGTATTGCAGGTTTTGTCTTTTTCGTTTTTAGGTGTTAAAATTTCTTTTTTTAAATTGTTTTTATTTTTATTTCTCCTGCCAATGTAATGGTACAAGTGTTAAGTATTTGGTTTTGTTTTTGTAAATCAAGTGCTGATGGAATTTTCAGTGCCCCTACGTCCTGGCTTTCCTACTCAAATAAAGTTTTTAGTCAGATCTTGAATGCTGCTAATGGATTTTTGAAAACCAAATACCAAACCCTGACATAAATGTTAAGTTATTCCGTAACCCTAAGTTATTTTCTGAGTTTGGGGAAGGCAATTGTTCATACCACAGGCTAATTGATGAAGTAATTTGAGATAGTTCTTTACACAACTGTCCTTCAAAACTGGTCCCTAGTGAAACCATGGGGATTGGGCAAATGTCACTGTAAACCTTTTCAATGTTGTTTCCATGGAAATGAATCATCAACATAAAGTCAAAGTATGGTGGCCTGGATCGATTAAACCAAAGACAACAACATCCAAATGCAAGTCTTTTCAACTCGACTGATAGTCAACAGCTGGTAAGCAAAGCATAACCTCTTTGTTTCACATCTCTAAATGAGTTTCTCATTGTCCTGTATTGCAATCTCAACTCAAAAGCTGATGTCCAAGACCACTTGAGCCTCAGGGGACAAAAGAAAAAAAATCAGGTCAACTAAATATGGCTTTTTCGTTTCATCCACTGAAATTGTGCAACAACTAAGAAGTTTCAGCCACTGTCCAAAGTATTACAAGCCTTTTGCGAGCTGAGCCTGTGATTTCTGAAGATTCATTCTGTCAAACCACCCATGCCCATCTGACTAATGTGATTTGGCAGAAATCCTTTTTTAAATCGTAGGCAAATGATTAGTAATTTTGTAGGGACTTAGTTCTCGATTATTTTTTATTTTGGTAAAGTTTTTTAAAAAATAGAAGCTAATTCCCGTGTTCAAGATTTTTCCGCAAGCAAGCCCATTCAAACAATGGACGCCACTGGAAGAACATCAACATAACAGCCAAACTGGAAACACTTGACACAAAGCAAACTCAGCCAAACAAAGGATTACAGGATTGTGCTAAAATATAATGTAAATATCTAATTGACACTGGCAGTATGAGTATGGTAATATTGACTTTTCTTGTTACAGGATGAGAAATTTGCTGGGGCAGCATTCAGTGGAACATAAATGATTTGGGTCTTCAAGTCGGTAGGCCAATAAAATCTCACCCAGGCCAAATGTATTGGTATGTTTCCGTCTTCTATTTATTTATTACAAATTGGCAAGGACTATTTCCGTACGGAAAGATCTTCAAAAGTTTTACTAGAAATTTAGTAGAAAACTTATATGATGGGTCACTTGCAAAATAAGCTTAAATTGATGGTGAAATACATCTAGCATGTTTATATCCTGTTTGTTTACATTTAGTTTTTGGTATGCGAATTGGTTTTCCGCCATCACCTTGAAACCATAATCATACAGTAAACTACCTTTCCAAGACTCTGCAGCTACATTAAAAATGCCAGACCATGATGGCTTTGAAATTGCATTTCGTGACACTACTACAGCTACAAGCCATTAGCTGTTCCTTTCAGTGTTCCAGATGCTGGGGCTCACCATGGGGGAAAAAATCCCTTGTTAGTGTGGCATAGAACAGGTTTTGTGCTGTAAACAAGGGATTGTTTCATGCTGAACATCATCATTTTAAGGTTTGTATATACATAGTTGTGTAAGGCAATACACAAAATGTGTAATGCTTTAATTGCAATGTGTATACGAGAATAATTTAATAAAAAATTATGTATTTATTACCTTCAGGTGCTGGTACATAATGAACACCTAAGACTGCTAATGGGAACCGAAGAAACGAGGATGTGTGGACAGACCTGAGAAGAATATTGCAATTAACTTAAATATAACTTAAATATTTTGTGTGACGTGTAATAAATGCTGTAATTCTTTCCTGTCGTGTAGTTTATTTTATGGCTTAAAAATACTTGTATACACTTATTTGATTATTTAATGCAATCAAATTAGTCATGTAAAATATGCTGAGGCGCTACAGATTAAAGCAGTTTGCGTGAGGCACGGAGGGTAGTCATACAACTATTTATAATAAGGGTAGAGTTGGAACGGAGAGAAATGGAATGCTATTGTAGTAATATGACCATATAACTATATATTAACAGGCCTAGTACTGCAGATGTAAGAGGAGAGGGGGGAAACAACCCCAGCTAGTGTACCGGCTAGCCGATAGGGGTGATCATCGGAGTCGTCTAAAGAAACTAGTGGGTTTTTTTTTTTTTTTTTTGCTCTTAGAAGTGCGGATGTGAGCTGCATACTAATACGGAACAGGGCCGCCTGATTTCAGAAATGCATGGTTAGGCAATACTACTGCATTTAGAGTTATGAATCCAGAGGAGCAGACGGTAACGTGGCTGATATCCTTAGGAGTGCTCAGCTCTCCTAAAAAAAATATCGCGGACCCCGAGGAGTTTTTAAAAGCATCTCTCAAGGATGGAGTCGTCTTGTGCAAGCTTGTGGAGCGGCTCATACCTGGGCTTGCTCCTAAGGTAAGATACAAGTGTGATTAAAGTTGTGAGTACTTCTTTGCCGACGTTATTGGAATGGTCGATATCTTAATTAAAACAGGAGGGTTGATTAAACTGATAGGAACAAGAAGGTCCAAAAGGCCTCTTATTTAGCCTCGCCGTTTATTTGGAATCTAGTGGGGGTCAGTAGCAACTAATGTTTTTGTGTTTACTGTTATTTGTGAAACTTGATGTTATGTCAAGATATGATCTCTGAAACGTGGAATATCGTTCCGCATTCTTGACATGAAACGACGTGCAAGAACCCTCAATATGTTCGGAGATCGAATTCAATACGTTTCGATTTCCTCTGGATAACACAACTATAATGGAAATGTAGCCTAGGTTTTTACATAATTTAAATGTTGAAGTTGTCATGATTAAAATATAAGCAATGCACATATGCTGTCTGAACATGCAGTATAGCCAAGTTATGAACGATAAATAACATTTGAAGTAAGTATTCGTCACTTCCTCTTGAAAGGCCATCTTCCTGGTACGGGTACGGCGATCGCCCAAGTTGTGCCAATGTAAACTCCCCTGCCGGAATGTATCTGTGCTTACAGACTTCTGCACTGTTTTCTTAATGTTATATGTCTTAGTATGTGCGGTCAGTGCCAGTTTGCATATTAAAGATGCCATTCAAAAGTACTTTAATTTTAATAACTGTCAGTTAATGTCATTATTCAGCAATGAAACTCTACAGTGTCATACCCAAACAAACGCACTGTACTGTAAGGCACAGTCTCAGCAAGGGAATAAGTTCTGCATGACATCGCGTGTTTTAATGACGGGTTGATGTCAGTGGTTTCGGCAGGCAGTGGAGGAGACGCAAGGCAGATCCCAGTTACTTTGTGAACTGTACTGTATGTTACAGTTTCACAGAGGAGGTGCCTCTCCTTTGCTTTTGGATTCATTTTACAGTAATGTTTTATTAACTTTCAACGTTTAGGTGTAACACACGACTGGCATAGCCCTAACGGAGAGCTTTTCATAGCTGTTTTCGTCAGATGACAATCTGACATACTGAACCGAGGTATGCGTTTATATATATTTGTAACCCTCTCTTACAGTTTTGCCAGGACCCGAGAACGGAAGCAGACTGCATAGCCAATATTCGAGAGTTCTTGAGAGGATGTGCTTCCTTGAAAGTAGAGGTAAGTTGTCAAAGTATTTCAGCTATTTTCAGTGTGATATATTTATATTTAGCTTGATGCATCTGAGTCTGACATACGACTTATTATTATAAGATGTGACTTTATACTTATAATAGTAATACTAATAATAATATGTTGCAGTTGTTTACGTTGCATGTTTTCCGCAAACCTACACGTGGATTTTACCAGTGTTTATAGGCTTGCTGTCAGTCACTCCCACTAGTCAGAAGAGGAACATGGGACCGTAGCTTATTCATAAGTACATTCTCTGATTTCACATAGCTTAGCAAGCCCCAGAGAATGTAAAAAAAAAAGTAAGCATACTTTTTCCAGGAGTTGTTGTAGCCTAAATTGTTGTGTAAAACATGGTAACATATAATATTATATCTGTATGTTAGTTCATTAATAACCTCTATTAATACGTTGTAATATTGAAAGCTATTTGCGGTTGAGGTAATCAGTCATGTAGTCAATCATGTAATGAGCATTACGCTGTTCCCTTTTCCAGTGACCACTGTCATACTGGGCAGTTGTTTCTCCACCAGCTTTATAAATAGTCCTTTTTTGGTTTTGAATCGCATCGCTTTGGTTTCTTTAAAAAGCCTATTGAGTCAGCATGGCCAGCTTGCTGCAAGCCAAGCGGGTGCAGCTGGCTTATTATGTTTTGGGAGGACGTCTTTGCTTTTATCCACGACACCACCCCTGGTCCATAATTACCTCTTTGGCGGTACCACGGTAGCACACAGACAGAGAGAGGCTTCTGGGGGAGGCGCGGTCAAATATATCTCCCGTGGGTTTCAAACATGGCTGCAGAATGCCCTGCCCAGGCTTTGGTCAGTGATGTGATCATGGGTAGAAAACTTATTTTCGGTGCCTGTTTGTCATGTGACTGCACAAAGAGAACACTCGTTTAGCTTTCACTTCTGCCCCATGATGAATTAAAAACGGGAAGCAGCAACTGCCTGACATATGGTACAATTCAGTGCTCTCTTCTCTGCTTTGTTTTCATAGAGTAACATTGTCTGTGTGGGGTACAGTGACAGTATTCATAGCAGGAGTCATAATAACAACCGTCCCCTCTCTACAGTGTAAAGGACATCCTCACTGGTTATCCACAAATGAGCATGTTGTAATGTTATGGTCCATTTACCGCGCGTTTATGGTTTTCCCAGTGACAAAGTAAGATTAACATGCATGTATCCTATACAGCTCGTGTGCAATGTTTTCATTTTGCATAAGCAGATCCTGCCAGTTACCTAAAACATGAGGATGATCCCATTTCCTGTGCAGCAATAGTCTCAGTTAGACAGTTTACTGTGAATGAGGATGTTTGGAACACATTACTAACATCTTACTATTCTACGTCTATATTTGAGGTGTTTTATTTCAAAATGTGAAACATAATCCGCAAGGCGAAAGAAGATAGCTGTCTGGGGCAAGGAAATGTGCGAATGCACGCACTTAATCACAAATAAGAAGACTATTTTGCTATTGAGCCATTCTGTTACAAAAGAAAGCTCAACGTGTCAGATGATGGCTGACTTGTTACAGGCCTACAGTGGAATACACGTGTGCATTTTCTGTCTGTTCACTTTACTGAGTAGAAATAGATAAGTGGTTTTCGACCCACTTCTCTTCCTCTTCTGCTTTGTGCTGTTGGGTCATTCTCTATTTGATGCCCTCCTTTTTGGTCTATTCTTTCCAGGGCTTTGAACCTGAGTGCCTTTATACCGGGGAGAATTTCGGCAAGGTTCTGACCACGTTACTAGCAGTTAACTTTGCCACTCAAGGTAAGAAACGCTTTGTCTGTCTGTATGTCTGCGCAGTTATATTCGAACCAAACTACAGTATATCTGGCTTCATACTGTAAGACATTTTTTTTTCCATTGGAATATTTAACATATTAACCATTCTTCTGTCACTTTGCTGAAGCCTCTGTGATATTATCACATATCACAGATTTAACCCTCCCGCTGTCCTAGGGTTTATACTGCACTACCAGCAGAGGGTACCAACTGAGGGACGTCATATGTCCGTGTTGTGGCTGGCGCCCTCTACTGGCACAAAACAAAAGTGCACTGGGTCATTTTGACCCAGCGGGAGGGGTAAAAGGGTGCTACACAAATTCAAAAGATAGCGAATGTGGTCACTTAATATGCATCTGCTCATGTGGTTCTGTATGTGCATGTTTGAGTTTGGAAGCCAGATCAGTCTCAGTCAGGTGCGCTGCGAGTGAACCAGCATGGGTTTTGTGCATCTCTGCTTCACGCTGGGTGCCAGATGTACTCAGGATAATGTATATCTCAATACCACATTTCCAGTCGCTTGCATTCTTTAACCCTCATTATGTCCTTTATCAACGTATAATATCGTATTTGGCCACCCGGCGGCGCCATCTGGTTGTGTATGAGTGTGTGTGTTTTTTTAATTGTCATTGCTGTGTGTATTTATTTATTTCTTTATTAATGAATGAAGCAATTATTTCTTTATGTATTTGTATTGTTTTTTTGTGCCTTTTAACCCTCCAGTTGTCCTCGGGTTTCAAACTCACACCTTGTTGTGTCAGCACATCATGTGTGTGTAAGCTGTAGAATTAGGTTTAGTGCCTGCTATCTGCCACAAAGGGCTAGTGATTTGGGTCATTTTGATCCGAAGGACATCATGAGGTTAATTAACGTAAAAGCTTGTTTGGAGTGTTTTTCTATTAGACACATGCTATACCCACCGGTGAATACAGGGTTTACTAGTCCCCTTAGTGCATGCTGTTGATGCTCCAGGCTGTTCTACATGGCATGTAGCTTGTAAAGGTGTAGTGTTGTTCTGATACCAATATTTTGACTTTTGATGCTCATGACATCTTTGGCAATTGTACCACAGTATCAAATCAAACCCATGAATTATAATTTAGCCTAAAGAGCATCATAAGGATAAGGTTTGGCAAACATAACCTTTTGTGATGCTTTGACTGGGTAAAGGATGTTTTTATTGGGTAAATAGAGTCTATGTTACAGCATTTTCATTAATCGTAAAATTGATCATTTCCTTAAAAGAATGAGATAAGTGAGAGTAGCCTAATAAAGCAGCCTTGCAACGAGTCAGTATGGACCACAATGTAACCAGAGAGAGAAGGAGGAATTGCAGAGCACAAGAGCAGCAGAGATCATTTAACGTGTCTTTCAGTAGAGCTGGTGAAACGGCTTGTAGCAGGTTTTGGGATTTACAATGGCATTTTGGACAAATACAGGGGGATTATTTCTCTTGAATTCACATTGAATTTACTTATTTTGGGTGCAAATTAGTCATGCTCTGTACGGCACAGTGACACTCTCACACCGGCTGCCTACGTTTAATATTGTTGTTTACATTTTTCACAGGCTGCTAATGTTTAATGTTGTTCACTTTTATCACAGGCTGCAAATTATTAATGTTGTCGTTCTCCTTTATCACAAACTTTGCATGCAAACTACATTCATATTACATAAGCACTGCCTGTCATGCAATAGATGGCAAGCAATGTCTGTATTGCATATTAACAGTTTACTGTAGGGAAGGGATTTATGCTTTTATTAATTCTGTTTTATATATATATATATATATATATATATATATATATATATTAATTTAGTGTGGTGTGGGTATGCTTGTCCTAACTTGAGTAGAGAATCTGTATTTTCAGTGCTGTGCTTTGCTTTACACACTAACAGGTCTTGGGAGCTTTTCTGCATTATTCACAACTTAATTTAATTTTGTTGTGATTAGTCACACGTTATCTGATTTAATCACTGGCGTAAGGCCAGTTCATCAGCCCTTCCTTGTGTGGGGCATTCTGTGAGTGGCTTCCCTAAGAAATGCGCAGGGTAAATGTGCCAGTGTATTTGTGTGTGTCCTATTGTCACAACAGCGAAGGCCACAGCTCAGACGACAGAAGGCTTGTGGGGGCTTCTCGCTCCACTCGTAGGGAATAGCATATGGAACGTTGCCTGCAGAGCAGATTATGTTGGAACGGAGTTATAGCACAGACCTGCCATTTTTACTGTGCTTGTCAGTGCTTAGCTCATCACAAAACAAAAAGAAACTTGATAGGTTAAAGGTGGAGTCAGTGATTGTAAGCTAATGCTCTTTTTGTCAAATTCACCAAATACGCTAGCTGCCCGCTATCCAGAATGGTTCGTTCTTCAAGCCTTCTCCAGCATGACTGAATGTACCTATTTTAATTTGAGATATGTGATTGTGCCCTCGCCCAAGTGGCAGCTGGTTCTGAATGTAGGTGCACTTATAAATATTGACATCACACTTAATATTAACCCAGCAGGTTGCCCATGTCAGTGCCAAGGTACACCTTCTCTTGGCTTTCTGGACATTCAGTGTGCTGTACTACAGACCTAGATTGCTTTAGTCTTTATTTTAGATGCACAGATCCATTTCATTTGGGAGAGCCCTCAGTTGCACTCCAGGCCACTCATAAGCTTTGTAGTCAAATGCCCATGTATTGATATGCAGTCCCCAAGTCACTAAGCAGTCCCCAAGTCCAATCCAATGGATTGCCATGGTCTTTG
Organism: Aphredoderus sayanus; assembly: GCA_027564795.1. Classification (NCBI taxonomy): domain Eukaryota; kingdom Metazoa; phylum Chordata; class Actinopteri; order Percopsiformes; family Aphredoderidae; genus Aphredoderus; species Aphredoderus sayanus. The sequence continues at coordinate 12,712 of JAODUG010065766.1, forward strand.
AGTCTTTGAATAACACAATGCATATTTCACTTATTTTTCACAATAGGCTGCTACTTCTATTTATTTAACTGTTTCAAAAGACTATTGCAAGACAAACTGTACCATTTCAGGGCATCTGTTCAAGACAACTAGGAAATAGTGTTATTTTTGTTTTGTTTTGTTTTGTTTTTTTAGTCACCAGATAGGGAGGGTTGCTGTTAATTTGCATGGATAATGTGTGTGCTGGTTCACCCCCCTCCCCTCTAGTGTTTTCATTCAACCACAATGTTTACATCCCTGTACATAAACTTTTATTTTGCCTTTCTAGCTAGTTTCCCCCTTCATGATAACTGTACATCTCATCAGTAAAAATATATCAAGTCATGCATTATCCCATCATTATAGATAGCAAGGTCAGGCACTGCCAAGATGCCGATGACCAGAGCCAGCACAGCTTGAGCTTCCAACCCGTTCTGGAGAAATCTTGTGAGTGACAGTGTTGTGTGTATAAAAATACTGATGCAGACCATAGGTGCAGACATGCAGTAGCCATAGTTAGCAGCCCTGGCTAGTGGCTTGGCAGTCCTCTATATGGTTTAGCTCAGCGTCTGTCTAGCTAAGCAGCCATGTGTTACAGTAACAACACAGGGACTCTTACTGCCGTTGCTAAGCAGCCATGTGTTACAGTAACTTCACAGGGACTCTTACTGCCGTTGCTAAGCAGCCATGTGTTACAGTAACTTTACAGGGACTCTTACTGCCGTTGCTAAGCAGCCATGCGTTACAATAACAACACAGGGACTCTGACTGCCGTTGCTAAGCAGCCATCCGTTACAATAACAACACAGGGACTCTTACTGCCGTTGCTAAGCAGCCATGCGTTACAATAACAACACAGGGACTCTGACTGAATCTGTTGCCCCCATCATGAGACACTTCGCCTCTAGATAATTAGTTCTATAGATAAGATATAGCACCCTACGGTTGATATTGTGTTATTTCATAATTAATTCATAATTAGTTTTAGAACACATTTTTCCAGGTTTTTATTGAAATTCATGCAGTTGAATGTGTCACTGTACTCTGAAATGAAGAATAGAACAAATGATGAGTTAAACTTAAAGAAATCATGGATTCACTTTATAAGCCAAACCGTATTATAAACCTTTCACTTAAAGTTGCCACCTTTGGCAAGACAGCTGAATACACTCGTGGCATTCTTTCTACAATGGAAATCAAATCCATCCATCCATCCATCCTCAACCGCTTATCCGAGGTCGGGTCGCGGGGGCAGCAGCTCCAGCAAGGAACCCCA
>JAODUG010065777.1:3653-14004 GCA_027564795.1 Aphredoderus sayanus
GACTAGCAGCTAACTGATGTGCCCTGTGTTCAGACTAGCAGCTAACTGATGTGCCCTGTGTTCAGACTAGCAGCTAACTGATGTGCCCTGTGTTCAGACTAGCAGCTAATTGATGTGCCCTGTGTTCAGACTAGCAGCTAACTGATGTGTCCTGTGTTCAGACTAGCAGCTAACTGACGTGTTCTATGTTCAGTCTAGCAGCTAACTGATGTGTCCTGTGTTCAGACTAGCAGCTAACTGACGTGTTCTATGTTCAGTCTAGCAGCTAACTGACGTGTTCTATGTTCAGTCTAGCAGCTAACTGACGTGTTCTGTGTTCAGACTATGTAAATCAGGCCATCCCAGACCAGAGGCCCAGCACGTTGCCTCGGAAGGCCTCTCGGACAGACCGGCGGGTCCCCAATGGTTTTGGCCCCGGATCCCCACCTACCCCGGCCTTTGACAACCCCTACTACCTGGATCTGGGTGAGGCCTCACAAGGGGGTGGGGCTATGCCTGGGGGCGGGGCTAGCCATGTGGGCCAGGTGAATGGGTTTGTTACCCCAACAGCGGAGAACCCAGAATACCTGGGATTGGCCGAGACCTGGACCGGACACACCTGAGGGGACACACAGCAATGGACATCAGTGGACACCTGTCCTGCATGGTCCTTTTGTAAAGGACTACAGCGTTTACACTTCCTCTGTGAAAACAATTAATTCTCAACACACACAGACAGATAGTCTCATCAAACAAGGAGAACTATACACTGGACTGTTATATTTTTTAATCTGTTTGTTGTTTTATAAGAAGGTTTTACTGTGTTTTCTACTGTTTCTCCTCCCATGCCATGTGTCCGGAGTTGCACAACATAGCTGATATGTTCGGTATTGGGCTCAGTCACACTCGGTCGCTAAAGACACCCATCTCTCTACTGAAATGACTTGTTTATGCCATGGAAGACACAACGGGTGTCTTCCAGGATGGGAGCTACTGGGAGACAGACAGGCTATATGAGATTAATTTGTTATGTTGCACTGTTTTAAATTTTTTGGCTGCAATGAGGTTTGCTCTGGTACAGTCTAATTGGTGAGGTACGCTCAAGAAAACTTGGTTAGTGCTTGTTAACGAGGTGCACAGCAGTCACTGTATTTGGAAACAAGCTAACTGTAGAAATTGTCCTAAAGGACAATGTTTTAAGTTGTGAGATTTTATTTAGTTCAGAAAATATTCAAAGGAACTTCCATAGTGAAAGTGTAAAATATGGAGATGCATGTTGTTATTTAATGTGTTTGTGTAGGCAGACTGGAGATTAAACACTGCGTCTCTGTGTACTTTCCACATTCCTCCCAGTAAGAGCCCACTTCATACTGGTCACACTGGTCACACACAGCAGTTATGTAATCTAGTGGGGGAGGGTCAAATCAATGCCGTCTTTGTCCATCATCACATGTGGAATTGTGGGTTGCTCTCAAGTCCTGCAGCACTTGGGCTGGTGTGGAGGTCTGTGTCTGAAGGTTTACCCAGCCCAGCCCAGCCGAGACAATGTAGACCAGGACAGATTACATGCCAGACATGAAATGAGAAAAAGGAACACTCCTTGATCTGTGTTTGGAGCTCATGGTAGAAATAATGTTACAAAAATGTAACAGAGAGCTCATGCCCTTGCTCCCAAACATGGACAATTGGGGCTATGAGGGTGCTACAGTGAATTGAGGAGTGCACCTTCACCTTTAAGAAAAACAAGCTATGTCTATTTTAGGACCTTTGGTTAGAAAGGTCTAAAAACAATATTTTTTAACCTGCTTTAAATGAATATATCAACTGACTGGACTGGTGGTGTATGTGGGCATTCATGTTCAGGAGCAGGCACCAGGCCAAGTCCCTAGAACATTCTACATGTGTACTATGGAGGGACAGTTTGGCCTGCCCCGAGAAGGTACATTGTATGTATTTTATGTACATGTGAATATTTTTCTATTGTAACCGTTTGAGTGACAGGATATTAAACTTCCTGAGGGTTCCGGTCACACTCAGGATCTGGACCCCAATACGGAAGGAGAATGTTATGTAATTTGATGATATGTGGTGTTAATACTACTGTGCACAGTTAAAATAGCCCAAATTAATCAGATGAAACCATGCGTGAATGTTTATATAAATTGAAAAAATGTCTCAGATTTATCATCATAAACCATATTCTCTACAGGTTTGTGTGACTTATAAATGTATTGTGACAATTTCTGTTACTTTGATATTTATAATCTCTTTAAAATACGAGGATAAACCCTTTTTCCACACAAAACCATTTCTGCCCCCTTTTGGAAACAACAAGCAACAGCAAAAGTGTATTCTGAATACTGTCTCGAAGGCACAAAAGGCTGGAAAACATAGCACAGTAAATAGTCCCACACGCGCAGACATATGCTATTAACTTTAATTTTGTGTTTAAGTTTACAATATAATATATTTTTCATTATAATAAATATAATATTTTGTTATTCTTTTAACTGTCTAGCAATTAACCTGACACGCCAGGTGGTTGTTGCACGCACAGAACGTAGTTCTTTGCACACACTTTTTGGGGAGCCGTCGATAAATGTCATGTTATTGCTTATGATTGATTACAAGGAGCATAAGTGTCACTAAGACACACCATTGCTATTAGCGTAAACAATAACTCTGATTAATTCGCACGTTTTGACTTACTGATCCAGAAAACAGCAGCTGTGGACGTATTGCAATTCAGCTTTAACAGGCTGCCATCCGCGGGAGCGCGCAAAATCACTTTCTGTCAGGAAATCACTTTTTGGCACAACACCGGTTAACTTAACTGAGATGAGAGACGGTTTAGGCTGTTGTGGAGTAGGCGGAGACATAAAGGACATTGCTTTTTTGAAAAATAGTATTGCATTGCATGCGTGTTTACATTGTTATTGTTTAAGGGTAACATCGTTTATGTAACTCACTCTTCGCTCAAATAAGTTAGAAGAAGGTTTAAAAAGTTAAAACAAAACTAACGCTACCAGATAACGAGCTAGCTTGACATTTTCCACCTCCATAGCCATTGTTCTGGCCGGCGGCCTCTAGCACTGTTAGCTCCAGTTAGCCTCTGTTCTGATAGAATGCAGTGCTGCAATTTGAAGCGCCGCCAGGAAGAAGAGCTTGAACCGTGGAGCTGCAAGGTGAGAGTTTGTAATTTATACGTTTGTATACAGTAAGCAACATGCCTTTGACAGGAAAAGTGTATTTCCAAGTATTTTTCTCAGAGCTGAGTATGTAATTTGGTATGTCGGACTGACTGTGCATTGACAATAAGGGGCATTTTCTGTCCACATACACCCCAGAACATTTAGACTAGAGTGACACATTGGATCCTAAATTAGTGCAATGCTGCCTGCACTTTATAAACGGTGAGGAAACGCATCATCTTCTAAAGCTGTGGGTGTGCTTGGCAAATATAGCAGCATGTTCACTGAGTGTAGTGTATCAAGACAATGTCACACAAAAAGCCTACTCAGTACATGTTGGTCACATCCAATATGCAATATCGCCGCCACTAAAACACAACGTGAAAACTGCAGAAAATAACTTCAGTTAGTGCTGTAATTGGGTATCTGGAGTGCCTACCAACCCACAAACACTGAAATATAGAGCTTGGGTATTGCTGGTGTAACAAATAGGGTAATTACGTGGTTAGTTGCACCAGTTGAACCAGTTGAGTTATATTGTAACATAGGGTATAAAGTATACCTTTAAACCATAAAACTACTTTGTTTTAAACTACATAAACATTACTTTGTTGGCTACACCACTGCTACACAAGTTAAATCATATTTACATCAATAACTCCTAAACACAAATAGCATTTTGTAGTCACTGGCTCAGAACACTGCATGTCCTGTGGCTCACTTTATAAGCATTTAATGGAGCAGAAAAGACTGATAATGCCTGACAGACAACTTGTTATAAATCATGGTGGGCTTTCAAACATCTACTACTTTTAATGTAGGTCTACCGCTTCCCAGATCGCTTCCTTCTCACTTCCAACTTAGGGTTAGGGCTTGATTGTAGGTCATAGCGTCCAGCCCTAAGATTTGGTGCATGTAAGCTATAACCAGCGCATATCAAACACATCACTCATATCATCAAATCACTCAGTAACTATTTTAAAGCCCCTGCAATGTTTACATAGCAGCTTACCTTGGAAAGTGTGCAGCTATGTCCAATGGTATTAGTTATACGACTTTCTTAATTTTTTTTATTATAGCCAAAAAGTTTGGCATGGTGTGATGTGCATAAGGCGTGCTGAAAACTATCAAACATCTCATACTGTAACTTGCAAATGAAGATCTCATTGCACTTAGACAGCCATACTGGTTGCTGACTGGTCCACCCTCCAGAGTGGCTGTGCAAACCCTAAAGTGACCAGGGTTTCCAGTCTCAGCGACAATAGCAGTCAGGCAAAGCCAGGCTAAAAGGTGCTGCCCACTACAGGGACATTTGTTTAATGGTAGGACAGCAAGTGAAAATACAAAAGAGAAATGGGAGGGTTGACAGGTGTGTGTGTGTTCTCTTTACAGAAACGTCTGTGTGTTGGACTAAAAGAGACCCCAATGGAGACTTTTCCATGGCAGCAAAAACAACAGTCAGTCCCCGGAAAGGTGAGGTGTATGTTTGTATGTATGTACTAGCCCAAATCAAATGAAGTCGGGACGTTGTGTAAAATGTAAATAAAAACAGAATACATTGATGTGCAAATTCTTTTCGACCTACATTCAATTGAATACACTACAAAGACACGATATTTAATGTTCAAACTGATACACTTTATTGTTTTTTGCAAATATTCACTCACTTTGAATTTGATGCCTGCAACATGTTCCAAAAGAGCTGGGACAGGGGCATGTTTACCACTGTGTTACATCACCTTTCCTTTGAACAACACTCAATAAGCGTTTGGGAACTGAGGACACAAATTTCTGAAGCTTTGTAGGTGGAATTCTTCCCATTCTTGCTTGATGTACAACTTCAGTTGTTCAACAGTCCGGGGTCTCCGTTGTTGTATTTTGTGCTTCATAATGCGCCACACATTTCCAATGGGAGACAGGTCTGGAGTGCAGGCAGGCCAGTCTAGTACCCGCACTCTTTTACTACTAAGCCACACTGTTGTAACACATGCAGAATGTGGCTTGGCATTGTCTTGCTGAAATAAGCAGGGACGTCCCTGAAGAAGATGTTGCTTGGATGGCAGCATATGTTGGTCCAAAACCTGTATGTACCTTTCAGCATTCACAGATTTGCAAGTTACACATGTCATGGGCACTAACACATCCCCATACCATCATATATGCTGGCCTTGGAACATTGTGCTGATAACAATCCAGATGGTTTTTTTCCTCTTTGGCTCGGAGGACATGACGTCCATAATTTAAAAAACAATTTGAAATGTGGACTTTTCAGACCACAGCACACTTTTCCACTTTGCATCAGTCCATCTCAGATGAGCTCGGGCCCAGAGAAGCCGGCGGTGTTTCTGGGTGTTGTTGATATATGGCTTTTGCTTTGCATGGTAGTTTTAACTTGCACTTGTAGAGGTAGCGACAAACTGTGTTAACTGACAATGGTTTTTTGAAGTGTTTCTGAGCCCATGTGGTAATATCCTTTACACATTGATGTTGGTTTTTAATGCAGTGCCACCTGAGGGATCAAAGGTCACGGGCATTCGATGTGGGTTTTCGGCCTTCGCTTATGTGCAGAGATTTCTCCAGATACTCTGAATCTTTTGATGATATTATGGACCGTAGATGATGAAATCCCTAAATTGCTTGCAATTGTACATTGAGAAACATTGTTCTTAAACTGTTGGGCTATTTGCTCATGCAGTTGTTCACAAAGTGGTGCACCTCACCCCATCCTTGCTTGAGAATGCCTGAGAATTTCGGTGATGCTCCTTTTATACCCAATAATGACACTCACCTGTTTCCAATTAACCTGTTTTTTTAAGCATTCCTCAACTTTCCCAGTCTTTTGTTGCCCCTTACCCAGCTTTTTAGAACATCTAATTCAAAGTGAGTGAATATTTGCAAAAAAACAGTGTATCAGTTTGAACATTAAATATCTTGTCTTTTGTATTGCATTCATTTGAATATCGGTTGAAAAGGATTTGCAAATCATTGTATTCTGTTTTTATTTACATTTTACACAACGTCCCAACTTCATTGGGGTTGTATGTATGTATGTACTGGTTCAATGCGTGTCATGCTGAAGATTTAATCTTTTCAGGTGTGTGTCTCTCCGTCCATCTGTGTACGTTGTCTAGGTGGAGAACCGGTAAGTGTGCTTGTGTGTATTACTGTATAAAACATTATGAATATAACACCATATCCATTATTTGTGTTTTTTCATAAATATTTATTTAAATTCCAAATATATAATAGTATATATACGTTTTTTCCTCTCCGGGAACTATCACCTTATCGTGGTGGAGAGGTTTGGGTGTTCCAGTGAACCTGAGGGCTGTGTTGTCTGGAGGCGTGTGCTCCTGGTAGGGTCTCCAAAGGCAAAGTGGTCTCAGGGGAGGGGCCAGACTAAGAATTGTTCAAAAGACAACTCGTGGCGGTTTGGGGCTGCATGTGTGCAGACTTGTCTGTTCTGTCTTCCAGAACCACGTCACAAAACCGTGGATGTTTGTAATAGCGGTCTGACCCAAGAATGACCTAATGGACAATGCTCCTTGAATTGGTCAATACATGTATACATTAATATTTCTTGGAATTTAATATTTGAAAGGGTAAAAATCATCTCATGCAAATGACAGCATTTTAGGCAGTGCTTCTAAAATTGCCTTTAAAAACTGCCATGTCACTTTAAGCAGTCATCTCTGTTGTGTCACTGCTGGTACACTGTGCAGTACAAGGTGGTGAGAAGTATAAGCACTTGCAAGTTTTGTATTGTTTGGTAGTAAATTCATCATGGTGTGATATTGTATGTGCAGGTTGCACTTGCACAAACTCCAACTTGTCAGGGCATCAAGTCCATTATTTCCCTAAAAGGAATGGAGCTAACTTTCATGCTTGAGTGAGGTTTTGCATGTGAAGAAACAAGACACTGAATCTGTACCAACAAACGTGGTTGAATGCGGCACTCATTTTAAACAGAAGGATTATGTTGATGGAGATATAATCGGATTTCCATATGGGATTGCGACACCAGAATCATGTGACACAGTTGTTAAACTGTATGTATATCCTGGCTAGTATGTGATTCACATCACAGTACTGTGAAGAACATTTAACCCTGTTTAAAATGAGTGCCGCACCCAACTAAGATCTAGCTGGTGAATGTCAGGCGAATGCTATCTTACAGTAAGTTTCCACATTTCTCATAACAGATGGTGTAGTAGTCCTGTCTCTCTACAAACACTGTAATTCACCATGACGAAGCTAGCAAAAAAAATAGCTCATTAATCACAGCTACTCAGACTTGGAACCCATAGTTGGCTAATGACCAAGACATCTGCCAAATTCTCTTTACAAATTCTCTCTGATGCCCCTTATTTCTCCTAATCTTTGTCTGTTCTTGGTCTCTTTGATGCATGGCGGTGGGGAGGGGGGCGCGGCATCCTGATATGAAACGCATATCTTTTAAAATTCAAGCGGGCTGTCTGGACTGTCTGCAGGTTTTCGAGATATGCATGGAAACTATTTGAGTGCCTTTTTTTTTATCGTTTTTATTCTGTCCATCAATAAATACTGCATCATTTCATTTTTGCCGGCAGACGTAATGTTCCATTTACATTCTCATTTTGATTGGCACCCCAGTTGATCCAATAGGGGCTGTCTACATTCTACAATAATGTTGAAGGAATAGCCCGTCCCTCTTATTACAGACGGAGCCAATTGCAATCGATTTTGTTTATTACTGTAGCCAATTTTTTTTTTTTTTGGAGAAAGACTGCATGGACAGACAGGCATGTATACTGTGAACAAATGTATGTTTTAATGCCAAAATTGAAAATCGTAAGCATACGTACCAATATCAGAATAGTCGAATAATTTGGGTCCACCCCTAGTTTTACAGAAACACTGACGTCATGTGAAAGACCATGACCACATGGTGACGTGATACAGTAAGGTAGATAAGATAGAAAAGGTCATATTCGCAGTGGCTGTACAATAGGCGGGGTCTTTTTAACCAACCCAAATCAGATCTCCAGCGACAGGAGTTCTATTGTCACTTATTTGTTAACCTGGAATAACCAGACCAAAATATCCTCCATGAATAGGGTCTGGACATGCTCCATTGGGGTTTTTTGCCGTCACTGCGTTGACTATCAGACACCGTTTAACTGTTTATTACTTCTAGCTCCACCACCACTTTGAAACAAAGGCTTGACTGTGTAAATACTAAAGTGAATAGGGTTTCCAGACCATAATATCAGTATAAAACAAATTTGTCATCATACCTGGTAATTTCCTATTACCAGGTCGGAGTGTGCCGTGGACGGAGCTGTGAATTGTCAAATGCTTTGGATGCTGCGTAATGTAGTAAAGCGTCACTTCCTGTTGCCAGAAGGTGGCGCAATGACTCCTAAAGTACATGGATGTTTTCAGGCTCAGACTGTTATCCAACGTGAGAGTCGGTAGTGATTTGGCCTTGTGTAGTGAAGTAACAGCAACTTCCTGTTTCACGACGAAGGATTGTTTAACGAAATCTCACAAGCTTCAAAGTGTAACACCATTTATGTCATAAAGCTAGACTGGAACATGAACATGTCGTGAAAATCAAATTATGAAAGTCAAACAAGTCATTGTGTGACTTATTGCCAAGTGTTTCATGGTGAGTCATGGATTTTCCAGGCCATGCCACTAACCGAAAACTAACCGTTTGTGCAACTTTTAATCCCAATAGTGGTTGCAATGCACAGAGCAAATTTGGAGTCGATCGCATCAATCCCTAGGAGGAGTTTGTGAAAGTAAGGAGCATGCAAATCGCCCAAAATGGCAGACTTCCTGTTGGGTTTAGAGACATGCTTCAAGAGACTTTCTTGTACAACAGAATGTCTTAAATATGCCACAGAAATTTAGTACATCTCGGTCAACGGCGTGCCAATCTTTAGGGTGCGCTAGCGAGCCATTTTGCCATGCCCATGCACAACACCCATGGAATACAACATTTTTCACCCCGAGAGATGTCTACAAAGTGTGCTCGGGCCCTAAAAATGATGCCAAATGTGTGCAATTGTGTATTAATTTCATTCAATTCATTGTGTGTGTATATATATATATATATGTATATGTATGTATGTATATGTGTGTATATATATATATATATATATATATTAATTATTTATACCGGTGACTGCAGTTTAATAGCGAATGTGTTGTTGGTATTGTGTGGCTAAAAATATTAATAGTTGGTTGTTTTTCTGTTACAGGGCCACATCAACCACATTAATATTATTAATAATCATGTTAATAATATTAATACCTGGACGAGCTGAGTCTATTTGATTATCATATGGAAACATTATATTTAGAAAAAAGCCTCCCAATGAAGATGATTGTCAAAAACACTACCATATTAGTAGTGTAGTATAATGTAGTACTATTACAGTAATATACGAAATGTACTGTATATCTTTTTTGACCTTTTTTATAAAACGCTATGTATGTATATTTTTATTCCATATATATATATTTTTATATATAACTTTTTGTCAAATTTGTCGTAAAGAGAAATACAAATTCAAATTACAAAAGTCATAAATGTTTCTAATTGGATAATGAATAGGTTTCAGCTAATGACAAAATAAAGCACTCAGACCAGTTTACTGTCAGTTTTTCTGTCGCTTCTCCTTTCAAATTATTTTTAAATTCGCTGTGTAAATTCCCAGGGGAAAAACAATAAATTGTTGTATAATTAAACAAAACTGCTTCATTCAAAATTATTTGGGATGGTAAAATAAATCTATCTATGGATGTATAAAAACAAATTAACTGCTTTATCACATCTTAGTTTAATTTCTCTAGCCACACCTAGGCATGATTATTTTTATATATATATATAAATATATATAAATAAAATATTATATTTGATTGAGAACTCCTGTTCTCAATCAATATCTGAAAACCCCAAGATCAGTATCTCAGAAAATTAGAATATTATGAACAGGTTCAATATTGAAGACACCTGGTGCCACACTGTAATCCGCTAAATTAACTCAAAACACTGGCAAAGGCCTTTAAATAGTCTCTCATTCAAGTTCTGTAGGCTACACAGTCATGGGGAAGACTGCTGACTTGACAGCTGTCCAAAAGATGACCATTGACACCTTGCATAAGGAGGGCAAGACACAAAAGGTCATTGC
>JAODUG010065788.1:0-14004 GCA_027564795.1 Aphredoderus sayanus
TCTCTCTCTCTCTCTCTCTCTCTCTCTCTCTCTCTCTCTCTCTCTCTCTCTCTCTCTCTCTCTCTCTCTCAACTGTGTCCCCACCCAGACTATATGCTATGCATGTGATTGACTATTCGCTGAAAAGCATACTGTACTCGAAAACTAAAACTCCTTCCAAACTTGTTCTGTTCGTCCGAGAGGCTATGAGGGACTGATTTTAGCTCGTGGGACTGTCCTGGGAGGTCAGATTGTGTGTGTGTGTGTGGAGAAGGGGGGGTGGGGTGGGGGTTAACCAGGACCGAGTGCTGCAAGCCTACAGCCAATCACATTTTACACCTGTGCCGCGAAAGGAGAGTATCCCACATAGAGGTGGGGCCAAGAGTGCATTGATTAGCACAAAAGTATATATTAAAAATCATCCACATTTACAAAGATAAACATATTAATGATTATAAACCAAATGTAAAGGATAACGTAAATAGCGTGCTTTACTTCTGCACACTTTCTCTACCTAACGATATGACCTCCTCAACGTTAGGCTACGAGGTATTTCTGTGAGATCTGGTTGGCTATGAGGCTGCATGACAAAGTATGCCCCTGAACTATAAGGTAAAAACTGTAGTATCACGTTAACAAGGCAGGTCCTAGCTATATAATACTGTAGTTTCATTTATGTTTAAAGTATATTTTGATAAACAGGAGTTCTATATGTTGCACAAGTGGTCATGTTCTTTCTTTGTGATAGCCTATCCTTGTATGTGCCTGTCTCTTAGACTGTCGTCATATTATGCATTTGGCCACCCAAGGTCTGTCTACTTTGGTTAAATTTTAAACAACTGTGGTCAAACTTTGATTGGTGTGTGTTGGGAATGGTTTGACATAACATGTTTGTGGAGTTACTGGTTAATCAATGTTTGGCATAATATAGTCTATTCATAATATTTTTGTGACATTGAATGTAAGTTCGTTTACAGATAACAACTGCACCTCATGATATAATGGTTTTATTTTTGAAAGTAGGTAGGCTATAGTGTATCCTCCTTTAAACCATAATGATTCAATTAGTAATCTGTGTGTGATGGATTACCTTTTGGAAGTAACCATTGACCACATTTAATATGGTTGTCATTCTCCTGTATTCCACAGCTGCTCTGATAGGCAACAGTCCAGGTTTTCTCAGCTTGATACAATCCTTCATGGAAGTAGCTATGACTGTGCAAGTCAGGGGATTGGGAGCACTTTTTTCATATGGTAGAGCATTTCATCCTCCCCAAAAGCAAACCAGATGAGTGTTCTGCTGTGCAGTATAAGAAAGTGAAGCGTGACGGTTCACAATGAGAGATTTTGGCATACAGTACTATTTGTACCTATTTTGGACTTGGCGTGTTATGAGAAGGGGTGATTTTACAGTTGTTGGGGTAATAAAGTCCTTTTAAGATCTACTTCCATAACATAATTTCAGAAAACAGCTTTGATTGCTACCACAGTCACCCATATCAGTGCTGTAACAGCTTGGCGAACTATTACACAGACAATGTTATGGTAATTACATTAGATAATTTATAGTATCTACTTAACTAGTTTGAAAACCTCCCCCTGATAAAGTCAATAGAAATTAATAAAAAGTAATAGAGAAGGTAGATGAAAAGTAATATAGAGACTACATGCATTACATTAAAAATCTACTAACATTCTATATTCAAATTTGCCAATTCTGGATGACACCAGGAATGCCATCAGGAAGGCAATCCCTACCAATGTTCAGGAAATAATGTACAAAAATAATGTCACTCCTCCCGCACAAAAAACTATCCTGCATATGACTGCTATAATGTTTGTTTGGTAAATGTATAATACTGCAGCTACAGTATTTGCAGTGTCTTTGTGATTTAGTGTTTTGTGAAAATCACTCAGCAGATTTAGTGTTCTCCGATTGCTTTTATAACGCTCCTGTTTTCACATGAGATACATGTAACATCAAATAGGAAAGTGTGTACAGTTTAAGTAAATGGGCCTTGGTGGTGTAAACAAGGACACCAGCAGATATACATATTCTAGCCTGCATTATTTTAAGTGCTAACATACTGTCAATAATATTCTGCATAGTCAAGTTTACATACAGTTGTGTGGATCTACATGTGTGCAGTTGTCTATACTATGTATTGTATGTGTCTCAATTGTAAGCAGACAGCTGCTGGTAAATTGCTCCCTGAGCATCATACAGGGGAGGCTGATCAGAACTGACAGGAAGCAAGACCAGAGGAGGCTATAGAGAGAGAGGGCAATGCAGTTGCTAACTTGTTGCAAGGTTTAGCAAAGCCTTGGAGCACTTTCACATTATCAAGGTAAGACAAGTCATGGTGGTGGTCATTATGGTTGAGATGAAACACATGGAAGAGCAGATTCTGTCATGAAACAGGGTACCAGGAATGTGTGATCTGTAACTATAACCCAGTCACACGTAAATGTTTTGCTTAGTGTGTGTTGTTGTGTAATATTCACACAATTTCATAGCAGCTATAAAATGGGGCATGAAACCTTTTTTTTAGCTGCCAATCTACAGTTATGACACAAGTCACAGTTCCAAATGCAGAATGTTGTTGTCTTTATTTTTAGATGCTAATTCTGTGTTATTGTTGCCATAGCTGTTGAAAATGTCTAATTGTAATGATTGAGCAAGCTACTGTAGAAGCTACAAGCATTATTTCCCGGCTCCCGCTCCATCCAATCTTCACTGGAGATAGTCATCAACAAGATAGAGATTAAATCTGCAGTCAACTCACTGGACCCATTGTCTTTATGACCCAACTGTAAAACGGCCCTACAACATCTAATCAAGTTCTTCTCTGACAACTACAGAATGAAAATAAAAGAGCAACACATCCTACAGTACATATAGCCTATAAATACCTGTCTGTTATGATGCCAAAATGAAAAAATGTCTGCCGATTACCGGTACATCTAATAAACAGTTGGATTAAATGGCGCAACGGTGATTGTCTCAGCCATGCAAGGTGGCTCCTGACCACCAGGAGCAGTTAGGGTTAGGTGTGTTGCTCAAGGACACCTTAATACTTAGTGAGGAGTGAGCAGGGAATTGAATCAGCTACTTCTCTTTCACCTGTCGCTCTGCGCAGGTCAGACTGTCACACACAGTGCACACAGTATACGAGGTAATAAAAATGTCTTATTCAAACAACAAACACAAAAATAACTTGTTTACGGGCTTTAAACTAAACTAAACTAAACTAACTACTAGACATATGGAAACATTTGATTATGTCTGTATATTTGGTACACACAACTAATTAAATTAAACCTTAGCATAAGACATACTTAATTATTTTTAGTTTATTTTATTTTTATTCCCCATGCAGGGTTTGTATACACCAGTGAAGGAGGTCTTATCAGTCAACTTCAAATAACAATTTCACCCTCATAAATAAACAATATTAATGCTACGTCCTCTTTGATTGGCATATACTGTAACTAAATTATTTTACATATATCCAAACAGAGCAGGTATCTAGATTATTTAACAGGTGAGTATACCTGTTTTGACCTCCTTTGACAAAAATGTGTGCAGTTTTGCATTGCACATATTTATTGTGTAAATCTGGGTTATTCAGATCAGAGATGTTGTGAAAACAGATTACTGTGCATGTCCTGCATGTTGTTATTTTCATTTACAGGATGGGAACATATATATTTCCAAAGTGTTACATGTCTCTCTCTTCCAGAGTGAAAAGGAAGGGCTGGATAATTGCACTAATTATTGGTAGTCAACTGTATGATCAGTGGGGCAGAAAGAGCAAATTAGAAGGGGTGAAATCTAAAAACCAAAGTGGCCAGTCTTATGACACTCTGCAGGGGTGAGATTCAGCTTCAGAAGTTCAGAGCCTCCATATTGTGTAAGCAGCCCTGTTAGGATAACTGCCTTAATCTTTGCCTGGAAAATATTATTTGTATTAATGAAGACAGATGGACATAAGCCTTTTTGGCTAATTGACCTGTGCAATTGAACAGTATTTTGCTCAAAAATGGAAAACTAGTGTGCCATTTATCAGAATTTCAAATTAGAATATCGTTGCATGTTCCTATTTGGTTACACACACCTCCTGCACTGTACAGTGAGTATATACAGTAAAAAGTCTCCCTGTCCCAGCTGCCCTATATTTGCATATCTGCAAATTGGCGGATGTGCATTCAACCCGTGGCCGCACAAGTCTGGCCCAGTGTTTCTGACATACACAACCTGCTTATGTCCGCAGAGTGGTCTGGAAATTGACTGGTTGGCAGGGAGATGAGGGCAAGAAAAACTCACCTCATTTAGGTAAGGTTTGATTTTCATCCATTTGCTACATGTTAAGCTTTGCAGTGAGTAAAATAGAAACCCAAGTTTAACATTGGATAGCCTCTATGTAATGTGTGAATTAATAGGAAAAGATGTATTGTTTTCTGTACTGCTTGCTCCATTGTTTCAAGCAGCTTTCCGCGGAATATCTTACTGTAATGTTGGAGTAGATATAGAGTGTAGTTAGGTGGGTGCTAGTAAAATGTAACTTCTGCTCAATCCTGGCAGCTTCTAGCCTTCTACCAGCCAAAGTGTAAACAGGCTAGAGAAGGCATCAGGTCTACTCTGTCAACTGTGTAGGGCAGCTGAGTGGAAAGCTACCAGTATAGTTCCAATGAAAGCAATTTGGTCCAAATATGAATGGATGTCAAGCTGCTCTTGAATACAACACTGTGGTAAAATGTGTCATGTCTGTTGATTTATTTAACATATGGCGAGGCCAGATATTCATATTGTTGATCTAATCAATATATGTAACAAAGATGTGTGATAATTTGGCTGACCAGGGTTTTAGTATACTTGCTAGTTTCTAACTGCATACAGCATTGTGTTAGGATAGCTTGAATTAATCTAAATTATGAACAGAAATGGCATATTTTCTAGAAATCTAAAACGAGCCACCGCTTGAATAATTAAAGCATTAAAACCATATGCAACACCTAGGAATATATACACTCACACACCTGCAGTTGGACTCTCGACTAAATGCTGCACATTTAGTCGAGAGTCCTACAGTGCATGAAGTTGTACTTTTCCACAGGGTGTGAGGTAACTCAGTGAAGACTCGACAAGACTGGGATGTCAAAGTGGTGATGGGGATTAGGTTAATTATCTGGTACTTAACTGCACACATCAATTTCATTGCAATACATACATGTGCATGCTATGAGATGACCAAATACAGTACGTCTCCAGGGCTTCTAAAAGTTTCAAAATCCACTTTTGTTAATTGAATAACTGATAACTGACTTTAACAACTTGTGTACAAATCTACAGTACAAAACACACACGCACGCACGCACGCACGCACGCACACACACACACACACACACACACACACACGTCACATGAGCTCCCCGTCCAAACCCCTTCCACCCATCCATGCCCACAGTCATTTTCAATATTGTTTGAGGTTTATGTTCCGTATCGACACTAAAGCTCCCCAGGCTTTGCCATGAACCACTGTCTTTGCACTTTGAGCACCACTTATTATTTCCCCTGAGCAGTGGAGACAGACGGACTAGTTCCATGATAATACGTATTCAAACCAGAGTGTTCAGACAGCAATAAATATGTGTTGTTCATGAAAGGCTCTGTTGGACAAGTAGCAGGTGATTTAAAGGCCATAAATGGGGATTGACTGGGCTTTAACAGATTCATTACAGTTGAGAGAACAATGAAATACCAAGAAACTCTATTTAGTATAATAGACAAGGAAAGACATGACAACATGACTGTAGGTGTATTTCTAACTGAAAAATTAGTTATAATGATTATGTATCATCAGTTTGGCCAATGCCAATAATGCTATTAAAATATTGCACATATCGCAAATACAGAATAATCATTTATCTTTCCAGACGCCAGCTGAGGAAAGAAAGGAGAATGCCTAGGTACTTTTCAACAGCTCCATCACAGCAGCCTTTTGTGTGTCAGTTATCCCCATACAGACATTCATGCACGCACGCATGCACACACGCACGCACGCACGCACGCACGCACGCACGCACACACACACACACACACACACGCGTAGAGCAACAACAAAAATAACACTCTCGACCCAATCGCCAACCCTCACAGGTCACCACCTCTGTCAGCATGTGTCCCCTTCAGCGACAGAGTAGGTGACCGTCCTTAGCGAGAGCTAAGCTTTATTTTGGTTAGGAGGTTAAAAGGTCCCAGGATGTAAGTTCAAAGAGGCTGCCATGTCTGCCTCAGCAGGTCTAACAGTGTTGGAAGACCACATACTGTAGCTAAACATTGACAGCAGTCATGCATTCATTGCAGCATTGCTCCAGACCAGAAGCAAATTCATAATTGTATATATATATATACTGTAGATGAGTAAGTGCTTTTTAAAATATAATGGCATTTATCTACTGTAGCCAACATGATGTGCATACCTCCCATCCCTAAAGGTGCACACATTTTTCCCATCAAGTATTACTTTGAACAAGCCCTGCAATGGAATGTGCCAATATCACTTGACATAATATTACTAGAAGACATGTTTCTTCTGTCATTATTATGACTTTTTTAAAGGGCCTCTTATGGAATGTGGTATGGCCTCTGACCCTGTAGTGCAGTACATATTTGAGACAAAAAAAAATGACATTCCTATCTTTGATCTGATGTGGCACTGACAGGCAAGACACATCTGATATTTAGATACACCTTACCTTTCAGGACTTCTTGAGGGAGATCTAATACAACTGATATGTTTGATGGTAATGTTTTATTTAGTTGAGTTTTACTTCCTTCAGTGAGCTAGAAGCAGAGCCAATATTGTCAGTTTCAGTAATGGTGCCAACATGGTTGGGTTACAGCTAGAGAAAAATAGACTAATTTACTGAAATCAGCACATCTCCAGAGAGATTTGAAAACAAAAATGTAACACTGAAGGCACCCTAACACCAAGTGTCAGCTGGTAATTAATCCACACATCAAGCTAGTCAACTAATCAGTCACTTGACTCTCACAAATGCCTGGCCAGAATTGCGTGAAACATCCAGCATTCTTGTCTGGGCAGCCTGCAAGTTGCCACCCTGTCTTAATAGCTGGGGCAACTAAAACCCCATTATCTGGAAATGGCAGACCATTAGTCTACTGGCATGAGGGACTTTTCACTGAGAAGCCCACATTAAGGATTCAACAATTCAGCAATGGGAAAGCGGGTGAAAAATTGACCTTTAACAACGATACTGTAGGATGAGAAGTGAAAGGAAAAAGTTGGGGAGAAAAGAAATGGATAATAAATCTGTCCTGTGTTTGGGATCCATGACAAATCAGCATGATGATGAAATAGTTCAATGTACTGCAGAATATACAGGGCTTTTTGGTGGTTCAGTGTATCGTCGCCCAGCAATATCAAGATCTGCTCTTGGCAGCTAGGTTTCTTCCGTTTGCCTGACAAACACATGATTTATTGTTTATCTCAAAGGTTACATTCACAAAGACTGTCTTTAATGTTTTCAAAGAGGTTTACGTGTATGTTTCCCCCTCACAACACATTTGTTGTTAGTATTTCTTCTCTTTTGGCCTAGCCCATACAATCTCAACAACACACACACACACACACAGATGAAAATTAATTGTGAGATAGTTCTGTAATACTATCATATAACTCATCTGGGACAGCTGCAGGCACTTGATTCTAGCATATTATTGTAATTCTATCACCCTCAGCTAATTTAGGGACAATTGTGTGTTTCAAGTTCTACCAAGTTCTACATCTCGTCAGTGATTTTCATTTCATTAATTAGAGCACATCTTAATTAAACCATCCTGAACTTCTCCTGCAGCTGTTGTGTGTACAGCTCTGTATACGTGTGTGTTTCTGTTAAAGTGTTAAAGTTTGCATGTGTGTCATGTGTGCATATGTGCTTCAGTGAGGCCCATAGCTCCTGTGCCTCTCACTGACAACTGGCTTGTACTGGGCCCTAATCCCTTTCATAGCAGGGCACAGAAAGTTCCCCAGTAGCAGCTGCCCTGACTTGGGTTGCAGCAGGGAGGCTTTGGCTCTGCTCATGTCCAGTTTGGTCACACTGTAGTTTGATTTAGATAGATTTTATATAGCCACGTGCAGCAAAATTGGCTCAGCTGATGCCAAATTTATATTGGACACAATTGTAATTGAGTTTTGTAATTTAGATGTAATTTAGACATTATTTTCTTTTTTTGCCATGTTGATATGATTAATAGAATCAAGCAAGTATTACTAAAGTTAAATTATGTAATCATTCCCTAATCATAGAGGTTACTGAATAAGATACAGAGA
This sequence comes from Aphredoderus sayanus, assembly GCA_027564795.1. NCBI lineage: Eukaryota > Metazoa > Chordata > Actinopteri > Percopsiformes > Aphredoderidae > Aphredoderus > Aphredoderus sayanus. The sequence goes on from JAODUG010065788.1 coordinate 8,337, forward strand.
GATAACTTTACATTAAAGGTGCCTAGTGTAGCGTTTGAATGGGTTGTAACCTCACCTAAAGAAATGACCAATTTACTGTCTTTCTCGGGTGTCTGTAACAGCCTCTATACTCCTTTACTGTATATGTAAAGGACACTGGTTGGTGTCGTTTATGTGCATTCAGGAGTCTATTGCTGGCTTGGTTCTGCACTCTGACTCTACAGCGGAAAGCAGTGTAGTGAATTTGAGACCACAAACACTAACAAACAACTGACTCCAGCACAACACAAACTCTAACACAAACTTCTATTAAAAATAAAATAAAAACTTATAAAAAGGTTTTATCTGCTAAAATCCTTCAGGTTAAATGGGAATCCTATAAACGTTTGAGGCTTGGAGAGACCTCTGTTTGGTTTTGGGTATCAAAGTTGACCTCACTCATGAGTATAAGCACGCACGCGAAAACACGATAAAGGAATTGAGGGGCTCAAAACTACACTAGGCACCATTTAAGTAGACATGAATTACAATGTAACAAAATAAAGTAGTAATAATTATATAGAATATTATAGCATTTATAACATAGTAATTAATATTAATACTGAATACTACGTATATGCTATGTAACAATTTCTTCATGGTTTGGTCATTACATAAGTGGAACAAGCAGATGCAATTACAAATCAGGTTTATAGGTTATTCCAGATGTGTGTTGTAATTACTGATGAAATAATATGCTGTAGTGGATATATAGTGTGTGCTGTCATTTTAATGCAATACTTATAACTATATAGTAATAACACATTTGATCTCACATGAAATAGACTACATTATAATTACATTATAATTACATTTTCAGTGTTAGGAAAATAAATGATGAATTTATGTCAATCTCATGTTTTGACATCTGAAGAAATGAAACTCACAGGACACCTTGAGGAATTATATAATATACACATGGATTACTGTATAGTACTGTCGGCATACACTATGAATACACTATGTTCCAGTACATCAAATAACATTATTATTATTATTATTATTATTATTATATATTTTGTAATAATGATGCAATGGTACAGTATACAGTGTACAGGTACAGTATACCGTATTATGTTATTTGGGAAATGGTAGCATTGATGCCCTCTACAGACTATACTTGCTATTGCATAATCTGTTAATCGGCAACATACTGTATTTCACATGGGAAAAGATCAACCTTGATTATAAATATTTGTATTAAATATATGTATATAATATCTTCAGGGACACCCTTATGGTTAGAACGGAATGGCAGGAATGGGGACTCGTGTAATGTATAAACCAATTTATTCACACTTAATTTACCATGTGACATTAATTTCTCAACAGATGTCTTTTTTAACAAGGGTCATCCATTGCCCTTTTTCTTTGGGAGAAGATCATAGACTAGTGAACATTTTCAGAAGACACCTGTTGCGATGAACAAAGCAACTCACCACTTATGGAATTAAGTAATTTGTCTAAACAGGTGGTTCGTAGGTTTTCTTTCCAAGTCTTTACAAAAGTCAGCATGTAGATTTGACAGTTTGAGTTTATCCGGCAATACATCTGATCAATTTGTGACAGTTTCAGATAGTTTTTGAACAGGTTGACATGCTGTTGAATTGTAGCCAATTGATTTGACAACCAGAACCACCAATTTGTACACCTGTCATTTTAAACACGGTCTCAGGAAGGTAAAGTTGCCAGAAGTAATCTTTCCATTCATTGAATGGCATGACACCATTCTTTCCTAAATTATATAATGTAGTGTAAAACAAATCTATTTTCTATATTCCCTCTCATTACCTCATCTGATGTATCCCCTTATAGTCCTTAGTAAATACAACATAGAAAAACACATAGAAACAGAATGCACACTGACACATTGTTTTCACTCCCACCCTTTGTCTGTAACTGTAAAATGACCTGCCATTCAATCATATCAATCAATCATTACCTTCAGGCATTAGACCGGAGCTGTTCAGGCATTAGACCGAATACTGTACATGCAGCATTCAAATAAGATGGTTACAGTACATACTAGGGCAGGCTTTGTCTGAACCAGATATGAAGTGGTTTACAATATTTACAGTATGTGGCTACTGAACCATGTGAAAAAAATATTTTCTGTTTTCAGATGGCAATCTATCTATAATGAGTGTAAACCTTCACATCCTAATTTCAGTTTGTATTTTAATTAACCTAATTAGGGTCTACTTCAAATGTTTGAAGAATAATGGCCTCACTTTATGTGCTTTGCTACTTGCTAGCAGGTGTAGATACAAGTGCCCAGACACACACACAAGTCGCGCCAAAGCTGCATTCCATACACAACTTTGAATAAATTGCAGAGGCTATTAAAGCGTCTTCAAAGGGGAAAATGCTTTTCTGTGATTATTAGATCACTAAAAGAGTAAAGGATAATATATAATTCTGTATAACTGATTAATTGCACCTGTGTATACTGTACTGTGTGCATGCTGTTTGCATGAGACCAAGTACACGGGGTTGCTGCAGGTTTGTGTATTGTTCTTTGTGTTCCCGTGGGTGGTAAAGGGTTAGAACATTTTGGTTAATGTTTTTTTGTCAGAGTAGACAGGATTTAGTTTTGACTGTTAGTTTTATAGCCCAGGGTTACTGTGAAGAGTTGTTTACGTTTAGGCTAGTTCTTTTATTTGGCACCACCATACGGTCCTTCTCCTACCCTCTGTGTGTCTGTCTTGCTAATGTCAATGCTATTCACACACTTTTTCTGTGTTTTATGTTATTTAAATGTGCATACTATTGGGAATGTGTACAGTATGTTTGCTGTGTGCACCTCATAGCCACTAGAGGTGAGTAAAAAATCACTGAATATTACCGGTGGCTGCCAGCATTTGTTATGATAAAACAGAGTGCTTGGTAACACCCTCCTTTCTTTAAGTTTTACATTATGAGGACAAATTAAAACAAACGCAAAACCATCCACAGAGAGTTGACTCCATTAATTTCTGTAGAAAGTTACACACATTATTCAGTGTAAACAATATCCCCTATTTGGTGTGCCAACAGTTTGATGGCTTATTATCAGACCACCTCCAAGTACATTTCAACAGAGATTGAGGGGGGTTAAGTGGGTAATGCATCTTGGTAATATCAACTACCCTAAGGAAGTTGGGGAGGGTAAAAAATATCCAGAACATGATTTGAGCTGAATGGGGGAAATCCCTGGACCGTTCTCATTGTGTCACACACATGCTTGGTTGATAGGGTGAAAATCGTAGGGTAAGATGCCTTCCATTTCTCTTGCAGAACTGTGAACAGCTGGTCAGTGGCTGATCTTTCAGTCAGAGCCCCCCGGAGCCACAAAATTGTCCCTGTGGATGCACAAATCCCTGCAACCACAGAAACATAACTCTCACAACGGATATCATAACGAGTGTTCTCAAGTCAATAAAGTCTGAAATATGTTGACTATTGCCTTTCCCATATATGTGCAGTGCACCTGTAAATACCGCCCAAGCAAAAGAGGGATGATTGCTGTTTATTAATTTTTACTTCCCAAATACAGTAAGCATTAATTTCTAGTTGTTTAAATGTTGCACTCAAGCACAAGAATATATCTGTTTTAATGTAGTCTGTTGTTATCTCAACTGACTGAGGAATACATAGTTCTCATAGCAGGAAATGAAAAACAAAATCTTTAATGTCCTTGAATAACCTTTAATAAGACACAGGTATCCCATGGACTACAACTGCATGATAGCAAGGCATACCAAATCCATAATACATCCCACTATTCGTATTGGTGGCCAGTTGTTAAAATCATGATCCCCATCTACAGTACTTCAACCTATAAATGGATCTGTATACACCTACCGAAAACAACCTATAAAGGGTCAGTTCCTACTTGAGGATAGCAGATATATTTTGTGTATGAGAGAGAACACATGAACAATATGAAAGGATGCTCTAGGGTTAAAAAAGGAAAGAGATAACATATAGCCTTATGGCCTAATAAACACAAACTTTGGACATTGAACATTTTGAAAAATTATGTTTGGTTCACTGCTTTTGTATTGAGCATACACAAAGTGTAGAGACAACTTCCCATTTCATACTTCAAAACATACAAAACATACAACAAAACTTTTCACTGATTCTGACTGCTACACCATTTTCATATGAGGTTTTATTCTCAAAGCCTGGAAAAACTCAGTGCAGTAATACTGTTATTTATAAATGAACTTAGACATTTTTAGAATGTGTGGGATGTAGGCTACTTACCCAGTGGGTGACATAAGAGAGCAAATGTATTCAAATAACAATGCTAAAAAAACAGGATTAGCACTTGTGTTGAATGATCATTCAGAAGTTCTCCTAATGATTGAATTTTCTGCTTTATGTCCATATTATTCAATCAGAAAATATAGATATTTTAATAATGTTGTCCATATGCCTATGGAACAAATGTTACCTCAACAAATAAACCTTAATGACTAATATGGCCACCCATATTTGTAGCTAGCATGATAGCTACGTTATTGTAGTGTATGCATTTTAATGGGTTGAGGATAACTTAAAGGAGACCAATTATGCCCCTTTTCCGCAACTTGAGACAGATTCTTGAGCTCTAAATGCAATTTATGTGACATGTTATGTGAAAATACCACATAGATAAATTTTAAGCGCTAATTTCACAATGCCTATAGGCGTATAGCCTACAGGCTCTTTATAATTACGTAATTTTAGTGACTTTTGCTTTAATGCAAATGAGCCACTGCTCACCCTGCCCCTTTGTATGAAAAGTGCTATATAAATACATATTGATTGATTGATTGATTGTTCCTCATAGTGACCTGAACGTTCAATTAACTTTTTTACTCTACGACAAATTTTCTTCATAGAACTATATAATGGTTTCCTTGACAATTTTAAAAACTTTTTTGCTGCGTTTAATGGGTGTGTCGAGTGTTGCTCAATGACGTGTAATAGTTTTTAGTGGCATTTTTAGAACTGCTGGTGCTTTATAACATATGTGTGAGTATTTGTCATCATTATTTAGTTCCAGTGCTAAATGTCACTTTTATTATCTTATTTAATCTTAATGTATGCAGTCTCATTCTGATATGAAATGCATGAAATATAAAATCAGAATATGTTCATATAGCCATTGTGGACATACAGTATATCCTTCAATTGGAAGAGGTTTAGTGTGCTCTGCACTGACAGAGGTGGTCCATCATGTTGTATGTTGCATCAGTACAGCTGAAAGCAGAAAGTAAAGTAACGTAATCCGCAGAGTATTTATTTATTTTATTTCAAGTATTTTTTTTTTTAAAAAGTTAAATTTTTTTGATGTATCGCAGGCCGCCCCCAGGCCTTATTTTGCCCATGTCTGGTTGCTTGTTATTAGTGGTTTAACCCTGGTAATGTACTCAGAAATCTCGTATTTGGCCACACGGCGGTGCCATCTGATTGTGTATGATTTGTGTGTTTTCAATTGGCATTGCTGTGTGTATTTATTTATTTATGAATTATTTATTTATGTATTTGTGTTGTTTTCTGGTGCCTTTTAACCCTCCTGTTGTCCTGGAGTTTAAAAGTCGCACCTTGGTGTGCCAGCAGTGCACATCATATGTCTGTGTAAGCTGTAGAATTAGGTTTAGCGCCTTCTATCTGCCAC
>JAODUG010065809.1:0-14001 GCA_027564795.1 Aphredoderus sayanus
CCCCCCCCCCCCCCCCCCCCCCCCCCCCCCCCCCCCCCCCCCCCCCCCCCCCCCCCCCCCCCGCCTGTGGTCTTAATGCTCCAGCTCTCTCATCATTATGCATTAACAGTCAGCAGAAAGACTGCAATGTTACTGGGTTACAGATGAGCCCAGAAGGATGTTGGGACATGTTTACTACTACTGACACACTGCCACACATTGCTACGGCTGCGACGGTCTTGGCCAGCTAATGTGTGTCCTACACACTAGCATGGCAAAACCACGACTGCAAACGTCAATGCAGCCTCGCTCCACTGAACAAGCAATGGAAGGAGATTCCTGTCATTGGCACTCTGGAGGGCAGAGAAATGGTGTTTCCAATTGACACCATTACGCTAGTAGTTAAATATTTAAAAATTGCTCACTCATGCCAGTTTGACAAAAGCGTGGAATGCTTTAATGGCGAATTAATGGAGATTTGATTACAGTAGTTTAACTGAGGAGTCAGATGAGCCTTTTCTGCTGGCCAAAAATGACAAACGAATCAAATCCCAGTACAGTCAGACATACTGTAATGATTCATGCCATGGAGGTTAAGGAGTCTTTAGCTCAGTGCTCCTATATTACCGTATTGATTCCATTGGTGCTCCAATTCAACACGAGTGCTCATTAGTTAAGTCAGATTCAATTATTTTATGTTGGACAAAATAAATTAAGAGCAGTCTGTAGGTTGCACTTAGATTCATATCCTGTTACGTGACCAGCAATTCTATACCTTGACCTAGTTAATTACATAAAGGCAGATGAAGATTGATGGATCTCAGGTGGATAGAGATGTCCTGATCTGCCCGCACAGAATGGATGTGACTGTTCCAGGCAGAGATTCAGAGAAAGAGGAGAATAGATACATTAGCTGGAGAGAAGTCAGGAGGCCTGGCTATTGTGCCAGACATTTTCTCTCGCACTATGGAGTCTCTAAGTACAAACCAGGGAGTGCCATTGGATTATGATAAATGATCTGAAAACTGCCGGGGCTAAATGTCTATCACTGTGTGTGTGTGTGTGTGTGTGTGCGTGCGTGTGCGTGTGCGTGCACTCGGTTGAGTATAGGAGAATGAGGGCTACAGAGGTAAACATTAATCCTGAAAATAGCCTGTTCCTAGGTTGTAGCACTTCCATATTAACAACAGCAGCATTGTGCAGAGGTCTCACACTAGTTTTATGTAAAAAAAAACAGACACACACACAAAGTTTCCTTTCTCCCTTCCAGGACTTTCTGGGACCTTCCAGCCATGATGTAGTCGTAACACGGCAACCAAGACGGCGAGGCGCGAGGCTGGCTGCGTGGCGAGGAAGACCACCGTTTGAGTCCCTCCTCCCTTGGGCTGCGACCCCCTCCCCGGTCTATGTCCATCCCAGCTGGGCAGCCAGAGTGCTATGTCATCCACCACGCCTCCCTCGGCCCCGCCCCCTAAGAAGGGAAGGAAGCCAGAGAAATCGGAGTCGATGGCCGATGCGGTGCAGGCAGCCAATGAGGAGCTGAGGAGCAAGCTGATGGACATCCAGATCGAGCTGCAGCAGGAGAGGAGCAAGGTGGGTAGGAGGGGGAGGTGTTGTCGATGATGATGATGTTCAGGCCACTATTAATAAAACGGCCCACTTACATTGTACAGTAAACTGCATATGTAATTATATGTAGCTACCCCTTCTTGTATACATGGTCCCACTGTATCTATGTATTTACTCTATACCAAATCCCTGGCTAGTCTCTTATGGTCCTGCCAGTGCCAGCTGCTTAAAACAATCTATCTCCTAAATGTCAGTGTTGATAACAGTTTATAGAAAAGGAGGAAATACAAATAATTGTATACATTCATTGTATCGGAGCAGAATGGGCCTTTTTCACAATGACCAGGAAAGGAACGTTCTTGGTGTCTGGACACTAGAGACTCTAGAAAGTTCCATTGTGCACAATTATATATAATCAGTGAAAGAAAAGTGGGGGGGGATGGGGGAATAAAAGGTTGTGTGTTTACAGGCTGGACAGGAAGAGAGTTAACCTGCTTACTGTAGCACGACAGTATCACAGTGGATCTCCTCTGTTGAATGTAAACACTCAGCAAACGCCTCACCGCTATTATGTATGAATGGAAATGTGCAGCACATAATACAAACACACCCCTCACAGGTGTGTGGGTGGGTACACTATTTTCGACATTAAACCTCCCGCTGAGTCAAAATGACCCAATGACCCAACCTTTTCGTGCCAGCAGAAGGCTCAACCACAGCACGGACACGGTTGGCGCCATCTGCTGGCAGTCCGTTTGAAACCCAAGGACAGCGGGAGGGTTAATATAGCAGCAAGTAACTATTTTCCATGTAAATATATAGTGGATAATGGTGGCCTCTGTGTGTTTTGAGCTGTGTAATTGGAGCTCCTCTGTTTTCACATCCACACCCCCATGGAACGTCATATATTTCCACTTCAACCCTCCCGCTGCCCTTGAGTTTCAAAGGCACGACCAACAGAGGGCGCCACGGTCATATGTCCGTGTTGTGGTTGGCGCCCTCTTCTGGCATGTAAAAAAAGGGACAGCGGGAGGGTTAAGTCTTTGCTTTGACTGCGTGCTCGACCCTGCCCCCTTGTGGCGGCCCGCCCAAGCTAACCCCCGCGGTGCGGCCGGCAGGCGAGCAAGCTGCGCGAGCGTCTCCAGGAGCAGCGGCAGGCGCGGGAGCTGGAGCAGCACAAGCACGCCGTGGCGCTCACCGACCTGCGCGCCAAGCTGCACGAGGAGAAGCTCCGCGAGGCGGCGGCCGCCCGCGAGGCCCTGGCCAGGCAACACGAGGCGGAGCTGGCCCGCGCCATCAAGATCCGCGACGGCGAGGTGCAGAGGCTCCAGGGGCTGGTGCACGCCCTGCGGGACGGGGCGGCCGACAAGCTGAAGAACGTGCTGCTGGCGGAGGCCCGCGAGGAGGCCCGGAGGGCCTTCGATGGGGAGCGCATGAGGCTGCAGCAGGAGGTGTGTCCATGTGCCTTGGCTGATGTGTGTGTGTACGTGCACAAGGGAGTGTGGTAGATGTGTGTGTCTATACAGTATTATGCTGTTATTGAAAACAGGAAGCAGCAGGGAAAGACTCGGTGCCAGGCTATTGTTTGGATGTCGCTTTCTCAGACAAATAGGGCATCTATCATTACCTTTGTTTGATGGAATTTAACCCCCTTTTTGTGTGTGTGCTCGGGTCCCTTTTCTGTGTGTGTGTGTGTGTGTGTGTGTGTGTGCGTGTGCTTGGGCCTCTATGTTTTGTTTGTGTGTGCGCGCACATGCCCTGGTCTCTTTGTGTATGTGTGTTCGTCTGTGCGTGGGCCTATTTCATGTGTGTGTGTGTGTGTACGTGTACTCAGGTCCAGGAGCAGAAGACAGCCAGGAAGCAGGCTGAGGAGGCCCTGGCCAATGCACTTCAGGCAGACAAGGCCAAAGCAGCCGATCTGCGCACAGCGTACCAACAGCACCAGGATGAGGTTCATCGCATCAAGCGAGACTGCGAGAGAGACATCCGCAGGCTGGTGAGAACTCAGACTCCGCTGGGATCACAGATTCTCAACTTACCACCACTTACCGGATGCCTTAAGCTGGCAATCTCTGAGTTAGATGTAGAGGAAGGTTCACATCTTTCCAGAGGACAGCTATTAGTTCAGTCCTTTTATGTTCAGTTGTCTTTGGCTTGAGGGCACAATCTGTCCTATTTCAACTATTCCTATAATGTATCTGTTACCAATAGTTCCTAACACAGTGACACCATTGGACAGGGTAGAGACTAATTTGCTTCACAGTGTTTTACATTAGCTTTTATCTTACCAGGCGGTTTAGATTATCTATACTGTATATTAAATGAAATGGCTAGACCTGCTCTAGTTAATCTTTAACTGCATGAGTACAGTAAAGCTTCAGTTAAAGTTTCTTATCGTATTGAGGAAATGTTTATGACAAAGAGCTGTTTGTAGTCAACATACAGTATGAGTCTACTTGCAAACTTCAGTCTGAATTCAGGAAATGCCAGAGAATGAGCAAGAGAGGACCTGGGAAAATAGTAACAGTGGTACAGGAAGTCATGCTATCTTACAGCCCAGAACAAGGCATTGTCAATTACTGAGACACCCAAAACATTCTTCATAAATGACAAATGGCTAGTCTCTTATTGTGTGCTTGAGGTAGGGAACCCTCAGCACCCCAGAACCCGCGGGTGGGTTCGAAAGGCATTGTTTTCTTTTAACAATCCAAATCCACACTGTATTCAATCTGGATGCTGTAAAAACTGGGACGTTCGTCAAACTATGTCTAAATAAATAACTGATATATTGCACAAAAAAACATTTTGAGGGCAGAAACCTATTAGCCACAGTTGTGCTGCCCACTGGCAGAACTTGCAGGTGGAGTGAAAAATGAGCCCACAGTGAGTAGAATTGTAGGACCTTAAAACACCCAGAAACTGCTTGGGGCTCAGAGTACTGAGAATAAATAAAAATGTTTTTATAAACATACACAATATAAAAGAGAAATTGCACACAAAATGTTTGTATATATTGTAAGACAATATTATGCATTCTTTTTGTTTGTTGTTGTTTCGTCCTTTTCATTGGCCTATCACATTTGCATACAGTATGTTGCAAAACAGCTTTTAGTTACGAGCTTGTAGTTACAATTGCTTACGGCTATAATACAATACGTCCTGGCGGCAACAACAACAAATCTGCTCCTCTCTCACTATAACTACTCATACCACCTCGATCTCCTGTCCAGATGGATGAGTTGAAGGGGAAGGATCGGGTGGTGTGTGCGCTGGAGAGAGAACTGGGGATGCAGGCAGGCTACGCACAGAAGCTCCAGCTCCAGAAAGAAGCCCTGGATGAGCAGCTAGGCCACGTACGAGAGGCAGAGAAACACAACCATGGCAGCCCCAAGAGAGAGGTGGTGCCTGGGTTGGGAGACAACCCCGACCTGCTCAACAACCAGGTAGACACACCCATTAAACCTGACTAAACCGCAAACATTCTCTTTTCGTTATGGTTTATGTTTCGATCACAAGGCATTACTCAAGACACATAGCTAAGAGATAGATAACAAGATAATATACAGCAAAAATACAGACCCACTAGCATTGAAGGAGCCCTGATGTGATTATTAATTAATAATACGTATCCAACATTCATTTACGTGGGTTCAACGTGACAAGCAAGATGTGTGTGTATTTTACATAACATCGTACTCCGCTATACCCTGCTGTCTGTAGACAGGCGGCTTTACCATTGTAACCCTTTTCCTGCCCTTTATTTGCCCACTAAGTTTATTTAGTTTCAAACATTGTGGCTGTATTTCAAAGCAGCGTTAATTAACATTTATTTACTTGTGGGTGTTCCCTCTCCGTTTCCTGTATATAAACCTGTAAGGTTCCTTTGTCTGATCACATACACTTAAAAGTTATGTGAATGACAAAGTGAAAGTTTTCTTACATGCACTGATGCAGAATGCCAAAGCTTTATAGACAGGCCTGTAAAACGGCAGCATTTCTTACACACACGCACTAGCAAAGGACACACTCTCCACAGCGACTCACCCTGATGACCTCGTCTCTCCCGTCCACCTCCTCTGGCCTGCATGCGCCTCCCTCTTTCTTAGTGTTTGTCCTCCTCTGCCCCCCTCCTCCCCCCTCTCCCACAGGAGGTGGAGGAGCGGGACATGAGGAGGTTCCAGCGGAAGATGTCGGAGCTCCACGGCGTCATCCGGAAGCTGGAGGACAGAAACGCCCTGCTGGCCGACGAGAGGAATGAGCTGGTGCGGACCACTCTCTCACTTTTACACTTGGTTTTTCGCTCTATTTTTACATTATTATTATTTCAGGTTTACCCACCCAATACCCACCCAAAAGGTTGTTGGTTTGAACCCCCACCTCCTTCTTACTACTTGTAACTGTAAATAAAGTCACTTTTGATCCGTGTCTCCTAAATTAGCAAATTCTAAAAATTTAATTGAATCGAGGTAATATTGCTTGTGAAACGAAATCCTTAATTTCTGCTGTTTTAACCCTCCTGTCATCCTCCTGACCCACAAAAGGCCCAACCCTAGGACAGCAGGAGGGTTAATTCTAAATAATAGTAAAATAAGTGTTAACCTAATGTTAACCTAACCATTTTGACCCAAAGACAAGGGGCGGATTAACCTGCAATAATGACCCGCAAAAGACCTCTTCTCTAACCTTGTTTCCTAACCCTAGGGCAACAGGAGGGTTAAACACACCTGGTATGATCATTATGATCCGCCTGATTATTATTTTGGGATGCGTTAAAGATCCATGCTGCTTCTCTTCCTGTGTGTTTTACTTAGCATCATAGCGTGCTGTGCAAAAGTTCAGCTAGTCAGAAGGTGGCAGGACTATACACGATACACATGAATGGGATTATTAGCTGTGCATCACTGTTCCCGCGTCCTATCTGAAAGTCTCTTAACTTCGACCTGGCCAACCCTTTCTATCACAAGGTATCTGCAAGTGAAACAATGATGAGGACTGTAGCCTGTTTGCTTTCTCTGGCTAGGTGAAGAGGGTGCGTGAGACAGAGAGCCAGATGAAGCCCTTGTTTGAGAAGAACAAGAGGCTGTCTAAGAAGAATGAAGACCTTCTGCAGACTCTGCAGCGCATGGAGGAGAAACTCAAGAACCTGAGCCGAGAGAACGCTGAGATGGTGAGATAAGGACTCAGTTCTCTTTCTCTAGCAATGTGCCAATGCTTGTTGTTTTTTAAAATAATTTTTATTGTGTGTATTTAGTAATTCATTGACAATCTGTATTTAACCTTAATTAGTGGATAAAATAAGACCCCTGGTGGCCATAAAAATATTGCTCAATGGGTTTTAATAGGTTTTTTCTTTATCTCTGCCACTACTACAATAAATTCAGCATTTTTAAAACAGAAATATCATTATATAAATGTCATTCATTCATTAATTCATTTTAAATAATGAAAAAATAAGACCCCCTGTGGTAGTTGAAGGAAATGCAACAAAAAATTCTTTCCGTTTGTCTTTTACAGAAGGAGAAGGCCACATCCTCCTCTTCCTCCCCCTCCCAACCCCAGTCCCAGCAGAAATCCCATAAACCCCAGCTGAAGCGCCGTAGCTCGCTGACAGACCTAAGCCAAGCCCACGAAGAGCTGGAAGTTGAATTCCTCAAGATGCAGGTTGCCGAGCAACGTGGCATCATCGACGAACTTGCGCAGGTCAGAAAAAGATGCTCCATTAATGACAATACCATGTTAGCCTTTTTTGTGCAGACAGTACTCTTGGAATTTGTTATAAAAAATGTTACTGTACTTAAAACTTTATCTACTAATAGAAAGTATACATGTAGGATAGGTTAATGAATGTATAGTATTCAGAAAAGAATGCTCCAGAATGCCTAGTTGAATATTGAACTGTCACTATTTTGTCTAATACTTTATGTTATGCTTATTAATAGAATGGTACTATTTTCAAGTACCATTAGACCTTTTTAAAATACCATTAATATTATGTTCTCTAACTACATTTTCAGTGAAGGAAAACTGGTAACAATTTAAAATGGGATGGATGGATTGAAATGGACTTGGTTGGTTGACAGAAAAACACACTAAACATTTTTATGTTAAGAACTTTCCACTAATAACCTTTCTTGAGCGCTGTCCCCAATAATTCTGTCCCACCTTTGCCCATCAATGAATTACTGCTGGCTGCTTCTCCAGTGTGAAGAGCTCCTGCCTCCACACACAGATCCTGTACTACTCTCCTCTTATTAAAATGGTCTCTCTGCCATAGTCATCTCTATGGATGCATCCTTGCTTTCATCCTTAACATTCTACTCTCAATACTTTGTTGAATGAATCGTAGGGACAGGGTTAGTTATGATTCTCGTGTTGACTTTACAGGGCTTCCCAAGATCACATTTAATGCAGCACATAAAAGTGTTTATGGCTAGCCTTTGTGCTTGTTTGGACAAGCAAAGTGCCACATTGCAAAAACGGCATCTGCTATGTGTTTCTGCCCAGGAACGTGACCGATTGGTGATAAGCAAAAAGACAAGAAGAAAACATCTCAAGATATCTAAGGTAAGTGTGTGCAAGCGTGTGCAAGCATGTGCACGTCGTATGTTAATTGTCTTATGATTATGTTATGATCTTGACAGCATTTGGTAATTTTGGGTGTACGCTGCATGAGTACATGGCGGTCTCTCACAAGCACTCCAGCTGTGTTGTCACTTAGCAACTATCTTACCTATATGTGTGTGTGAGTTTGTGTGTGTGTGTGTGTGTGCTATTTAATTGGGCACAGGAGACAATAATGACAGCATCGTGCACAGAGAGCATTAAACGGAGTTTGAACACATAACATACGCCACACCCAAATCTAGTGGCATAATGCTGGCTTTTCCCAACATTACTTCATACTATGTAACTGAATTCCCACAAATAGCATGACAGAGTGTTTAGCACACACACTTCTGTTACTGTGTGAATTGGCAGGACAGTCAGAGAAGAGACACCGATCAGATGAGGTGGTGTGTTCAGGGACAGGATGATGGCTGTGATGGTTGTGCTAGTGCGTTGTGTCAACGTTTAAACTAGAACGTCAGGAGAATTGTGTTGTCTGTTGTGTTGTTGCGCAGAGGAGGAGCTGTGGCTGTTTTAAATACTGTACATTTTCGCCCACACACCCTTAGTTTCTGAACCAACCTAGCGAATGCACATGGAATGAAGACTGTTGCTGGAAAGACTTTACATGGAAGAATAGAACCAAAGTTGATTTCTTGAGTTTTTAAAATACTTTTTTGGGGATATCGTTAGGACATCTCCTGGATTTCCTCAGTCTACTGTACCAGTAAAAGGACTATATTGCAGAATACAGATCAGCTGCTATAGACTGGAGCGGGATAGATGTATTTAGGGAAGGTCCTGTATAGAACAGTGTTCTTAGCTGCAGTATGACAGAGTACTTGTATCTTGTTCTGTACTTCTCCTCTTTTATTTGCCTGTGTGCTCTAGTCTGCCTCTACTTTTCTGGTTGCCAGGAGATGACTTACAAACACGATGGTAAGCACTTAGTGAGGTTTGTTAAGTTAAAATATCAGGGACTTTTCAACATCAGTGGCAAAACAAAGAATTACAAAAACATCTGTGTACTGTATTTTGTGTTTTACGGTATTGTAAGACCAGCTTTAAAACAATGTTTGTGATAGTGACATCTCAATCTTTTGGGGAAAACTTTGAATTGGCCAGTCTTTCTTACTGATTGGCTTTTTAAATGCTGGGTGATGGCTTTTGATAGAGTTGTTATAATATATATATATATATACTGTGTATATATGGACGATGTCTGTGTTTGTTTCATATCTTCTGGATTTTTCTCAAATTTCTTGTCACAGAAGGGCTTAATATTCCATTTTATTTTTAGAACACGTTTCCTTTTTCTCCCCACCTTGTGTAGAGGCATGTTGTGGAGACATATTTTGGATTTGATGAGGAGTCAGTAGACTCAGAGACCTCCTCTTTGACCTCCTTTAACACTGACCTGACGGACCGCACCCCCGCAACTCCCGAAGAGGACCTTGAAGAGGTAACTGTGGCTTCTGCCTTTGCAGTAATGGCAATCCATATCTGCCGCTTGGGCACATGATGTGACTAGTGTAGTGTATTCCATGAGTCACTGAGTGTTCTGGCTGCCCTCATCCTCAGGGAGTGTCTCGTGAGGAGTCAGAGCTGCGTTTCCGTCAGCTGACTAGGGAGTACCAGGCTCTCCAGCGAGCCTACGCTCTCCTGCAGAAGCAGACGGGGGGCTCTCTGGATGCTGAGCGTGAGGCCAGGGTGGGTCCCCTCACGTTCCATCTACTGCTCAACAAAACATGCAGTACAATGGTACTCAACATTTGGGCAGCTAAGATTTAAACTGTGGAGTTTACACTTTTTACATTTGCTTTCTCAGAATGTTTTCTGATCATTACAAAAGGCCTATGAGCTGCAAATTAAAACATTTAAAAGTAAATATTGACCCTGTCAAAACTGTATTTTTTTTACATTACTGCCACCTAGTGGTGTACATGCAATGACGTATGTATGCCACACTTAACTCATGCTCTACCTAAAACAATTGAAATTGTTTTCATGTGTGCCACATGGTTTAACCCTCCCGCTGTCCTAAGGCAGACCAGTAGTCTACCAGCAGAGGGAGCCAACCGTGAAATGTCATATGTCCGTGTTGTGGTTGGCGCCTACTACTGCACAGGGTCATTTTGACCCATAGGACAGCGGGAGGGTTAATATAGATTTCAGATAATAAATATTTATATTGTTTACATACAAGTCATTGTTTTGTCTAAAACATTGCTTAGGTCTAGAAAAATAAAGACATGCTTTGTTCACAGTGTAGAATGTAGATGATTGATTTAATACTTTTTCTTCACCCACCATTGGAGAACCAGTTTACTCCACGACCCTAACCCATATCCATCCGTCCTAGCATGAATTTACTGTACCTTCCAAGCATAGTGAATATCCTATTTCACACGTATAACATTTTTACACTTTCATGTAAAAGTTTCTGTCCCACTTGTTGCCATGCAGATTTCCTCACCAGTACTTGCTTGGCTGATCTCTTCCCCCACCCAAACAGACCCGAGAGCAGCTGCAGGCTGAGCTGAGCAGCTGCCAGGCCAAGATCGCTGACCTGGAGAAGGCCCTGGCAGAGAGGGGGCAGGTAACAACGAAAAGGCCTGGGGAAAGGAAGTCCCCAAACCTGTTCTCATTGGCCGCGCTCCTTGTCTCTCTGGCTGCTCTCCTCCTGGCCTGGCACTATGCCAACAGGGTGTACCACAGAATTCTGTGATGTCACTTCCTGCCCGGCGATGTCACAGCTCTGCACCTGCATGCTCTGCGTGTCTTGTCGGTTTCTTTTCTTTCTGGGTCTTTCTGTGCTCCTGCATGTGGAGAGGGGACTGATGAACTTAATCAGCATGTTTACATCAAAGGAGCAGATGTTAATACCAGCTCAAGAAGAAACCAGGTTTAAATCAGCTCTTATTGGCCTTTGCCCTTGGTCTTTAATCAATTATTTTTCTGAGAACTATGCTAAATTAAGCAACATAACACAATCTCTTTGGCAAGGCATACAATATAAAATAATTTATGCATTTTTGGTGAGACACATAACTTGATAATGAAATAATGAAAATATATCTGAAATTCATCTACTGTATTACTGTTTGTTTATTTATTTATTTATTTTGTCACTGAAGGCTCACTGCATGCTGCCTGTTCCAATGTTGCTAAATTCACTGTCTGCTAGCATTCTGTTGCACCCTTTCACCTCACATGTCTTCTGTTCTTGTGTTGTAGCCACTGTCAAATGTTAATGCAGATGTTTGTCCTCTGTAATCTTGGTAGCAGACTGTTTTTCTTTGGATTAAAATAATAGTGTTCCTGACACTGTTTGTGTCTGCGTTTGGATGCTCTCTGGGTGTTAATCTCCCATGTTTCTGATGCTGGGTTTAATGGGTACATTGCTGACATTTGTATGCATTACACCCTATTGAAGGGAGGTTTGTTTAATGCATTATTTGATGGGGTTTGTGATGGCAGGACTCCAAATGGGTAGAGGAGAAGCAGTACCTTCTCAGAACCAACCAGGAACTCCACGAGAAGGTAAATACATTTGAGCTCTTTTAACACTGATGTGTCCCATTTTCTTATTCAGCCACACCCCTCACAAAAAGCCCTCAAGCTACTGTATGTACTGTAGTCACACAAGCAAACACCGGCCAATAACATCACGATACACGGCCATAAATGCCAATGATGAGTTATAACTATAAGTATACTATTTTAAAGCCAACATTATATTTGACCGAAGTTGGTTTAAACTACAAGGGTAATACTGTACCTTTTTTATAACAACTCAGTCATTGTTGACCAATTGTATGGTTTTAGCAGTGACCTAGGAGCTAACAGTGGCGGTTGTTTGGTTCAACAATATGATTAATTATGTTGAAATCCAATGACATTTAAAGACCATGTTGCTCATTATGCCTATTTTGTTAGTCAGCCATCATTTAAACAATCATGTTTGTCCATACCTGTGTGTGTGTGTGTGTGTGTGTGTGTGCAGATGAGTGTGTTGCAGAATGCTGAGTCACGGTTGCAGGCCGAGGTTCAGGACGCACGGGACCAGAATGAGCTGTTGGAGTTTAGGGTGCTGGAGTTGGAAGTAAGCGAGTGCAATACCCTCAAACTGCCACCAGGGGGCGACGGCATCAACAACCACACACCCAGACGCATCACCTACATCCAGTGACCCAACAGACCAACAGAGACACACACATTCCGCATAGGCAGACACGGCTTGGTTTCATCCACTGTGTGTATCATTTCCCTTTGTTTTGCATGTCTGTTTGCCTACACAACCCCTGAACTGGAATGTTCCAGACTGGAATATATTTTTTTAATTCTGAAAAATGTTGTGCTCACTTGAAGGTGAATATAATTTTTAATTGAATAAAATATGTATTTAAGTCCACCGTTCAGTTTCATCTGTGTTCATTTTGTGCCCTTCATCCTTGCATGTGTTTTACTTTTTTTCCAAAGATGTGGTGTTTCAGCACGTACTGTTATACGTTGGTTTTAAAAGTGTCAAACTGAAATACTCACAATACTTACAAAGGTAACCAGTGAGGTTATCTTGTAAATACAGGTTCTCTTTACAAACCTCCACAGTTTGTAAAGGAATGTTTCAACTCACATCCTCTGTATTAAGTTCCAACATGTGCTTTATACAGATACTGCCTTGATTTCTCCCATTTAAAACCCAGTGATGTACAGTATTTCTACCTACCTCATTCTGGCAGCTCCTGACCATGTTTTCATTGCTGTGTGAGTGAGTACAGGTCATCCCTCAATCACTCTTCCTAGTTGAACTATACTGGCTGTACATGTTTGTGTGTACACACACACACACACACACAGTTTCCAAAAACACTGAAATATAATCTTACTTAAGTACACACGCTCATTGTCTCAGTTATGCTCAGACCATCAGAGGTAACCTCACCACGTATACATTTGCATATATATTATATTATATTATATTATATTATATTATATTATATTATATAAGTAGGGACTAATGTGTGTGTGTGTGGCCTTTCTACAGGAAAGAGAGCGCAGATCTCCTGCTCTCAGCTTCCATATGTCTGCTTTCCCTGAGAACAGCAGCAGTGCTCTCCAGATCTACTGTCACCAAGAAGGGGTCAAGGTGAGCCTGGAGGAAAGAATCATCTTTATAAAGATATGTTACACATGAACCAGAACCAAGAACCTCTTTGTTTTATCTTGATTGCTTATAGTTATCTGGACCTCCATTAGGCTATATGTTAGTTAGTGAGGGTCCCTATATTATTACTTGGGTTCACAATAAAATACAATACATTAATCAAACAAGGAATAAATATAGGATAAAACTATGTTCTGCTCTTCTAAATGTTGTATATAATCTGATATTTTTGGAAAACGTATGCTGGATTATATAAATAAACATTACAACCCAGCTAATTATATTAATTATATGGTTTATATTCTGTGTAGGACGTAGTTATTCCTGACCTGATGAAGAAACTAGATATCCTGGGAGACAATGGGGTAAGATTAAGACTGCAGTATAACTTCCTGGGAGACTTCAGAGGTCCTGTAATATTCTGGTTTACATTCAAACATGACAGTACTTGCTGGTGGTGTTTTTCCTGTAGAATCTGCGTAATGAAGAACAGGTCGCTGTGATCCAGGCTGGAACTGTACTCTCTCTGTGTGAGAAGGTCAGTGGAAACATGGTTTCTCCTGTGTTGTATCTACTGCCACCTTGTGGGGTAACTTTAACATAACAGTACAGACAAACGGTACAAACAATGTCCATCAAATTAAAGATAATAACAAGAAAACATCATTAGCAAAATTTGC
>JAODUG010065820.1:0-13999 GCA_027564795.1 Aphredoderus sayanus
AATTAAGGCAGTTCTGAAGGCGAAAGGGGGTCAAACACAGTATTAGTATGGTGTTCCTAATAATCCTTTAGGTGAGTATATATATATATATATATATATATATACACACACACACATACACACACACACACACCTGCAGTTAAAAGGTACACTCCTCGATTGGATTATAATGCCAAAGTTCAAAGTCTGTTTGAAGAGGGAAGAGTGGAGAACCTCTGCAATGCTATGAAAGCTTTAGGGGAAGAGCGCTCAGGAGGTACATATGATCACTGAATCGCTGAATATTGACCAAAACATCATCGCTATAATGCAGATATCAAACAAGAGTAATTCCGCACACCAAACAAGGTGTGGGCTGTTAAATTGCAGACAAATCGAGGAGTTTCCCCTTTAACTGAACTTAAGAAACTCCAGTCATCTATACTCCACTTGGCTAGAGGCCACAGCAGGCAGAGGAGCCTTGGGGGTGAGGGGGTAAAGTTATGGTGATTCCAGGAGCCCTCACAATCCTATTATTATTACTACTAATAATAATAGTACAAACATCATCATAAGCAAGTTCTTTCATAGGGCCAAAAATGTCTAGCGGTGCCACTGGCCAATCTAACCAGAGGGCTCCGTCCCCCCCAACTCCTGCTGGACTGTACTGACCTGCAAGAGCCCCACGGAAGGGGAAGCCAGGCGCCCCGACAGAGTGACACTCCCAGAAAAATGAAGCACCACCTGACTTCCCCAAGAGCAGCTCAGGCTGCAGGCCTAAGGCTGGAGGGCCGGGCTGGGGAAGAACTGAAGGTCCAGAGAGCCCATGAAAGCAAGCCTCTGCTCTCTCAGGTAAGGTGACAAGCAGCTGGCGACTGGCGCACAGGTCTACACGGCACCCGGCCAGAGAGAAAGGAAGGGGGAGGGGCAGAAATAACAGGCCAGTGGAGTTCATATAGACGTAATGACCTTCATGTTATTTGTGTTTGCAATACTGTGTACACAATTGGGTCCAATAATAGCTCATTTCACTTCACCATCCATCAAATATGTATGAGTAAGTATGAATGAATCCTTAGTTTGCACTTCATTTTAATTTCTTGGAGTTAATACAGTAGTGATTGAAATAGTGAGTAATTGATCAAAATACTACATTCTCATTACTCATCTGTGCTGCTCAAGCATCACAGCCTTTGATTTAATATACTTTTTTTGCTGTAGACAACAATAAGGTCAATTTCTATGTTCTGTGGCAAACAGTATGGCAGTAATAAGGATGGTAAACGTGTTCACCTCCACTATAATGAGAAACAACTTGGGAGTAATTTTCTGATCAAATTTATTACAGCAATAAGTTAGTAGTAGTGGTATGGCGTTTTAAATAAGATACATTCTCAATGAGTTGGTAAGCAAAACAACATTAGTCTCATTAGGAACATTACCTGTAATGCAAGATAGGGCCTTCAGCATGTCATTCAGGCATGATAGTTTTTTTTCCCCACAGCACTATTTTAACTACAGTGGAATTGTTTGGCTGTGGCTGTTTTCTTTTATGGTCGTCCTAAAAACTGTACTAAGAATGTCACACCTGAAGATTATAATACAACGGTGTTATGTTTCTTCTCTAGTCCTTATGTTTTAGTCGGAATATGGAGATTTGGGGATATTGGGGTTTGGGTTTGTGTTCCGGATCTCCGGCCGGTGTGGTTCTGGGGGCGAATCATTGGGCACTGGTTTGGTGTGGGTTGGGTGGGTGGATTATCTTTACCCGGTTGGTCACTCTGGTATTGTGTGGTGGGAGGAACAGAGGAGTGGTTTGGGGCCCCAAGGTTTTGGTTCTTTTAGGTTGTGCGGGGGCGGGGCCTTGCATATTTGAGCTCGATTCTTTTTCTCTGGATGCTCGTTTGTGGTTAGAGGGTTAGACTGATTGGCATTGCACGGACCGGGTTGGTCTGTGTGATGTTAGTCGGTAAAAGTTTTGTGGCTATGGTCGGATATCTGGGGGGGGTGGAAGGCTGAGTTTGCATGTCCGGGGTTTCATTTTTGCAGCCTTTGAGGGACTGAAAAGAAAGTTTTTTGTTTTAACCATTTCTCAATTTTTCTGTTTACTGGTCGAGGATGGAGCATTGGAGGTTTTGGGAGGTGCGTTGTGGATTGGGTTTTTAGGTGCTTCTGTGGTGTCATTTTCGGGGTTCCGCTTATGGTGGCATGGTGGTGCCTGGTTGGTGTGCTGGATCGTAGGTGGGAGTGTCCTGGCCAGCAGTGTCTGGGGGTTTTGCTGGGTACAGGTCGTCCATTTAGTCACCTGTGTTGTGTCTGTGTTCGGTGATGCACCCCTGGTGCCGCGTCTTTGGAGGTTTGGAGTATGTTTGTGTGGGCTCATTCCTTCAGTGTTTTCGGTTTTCCATTTTCTGAGTGAGACTGAAGTGGTTGGGGAGGCGGTCTGGGGTCCCGGGGTGTTATTGTTTCGGGGGTGGTGGGGATGGGATTGGGGCTTGTTTGTGGTTTTAGGGTTGGGGTCATGGGCGTTACGTGGGATGGTATTATTACATTATTCTTTTTAAAGTATTGTTTTTAATGGTTTTGTAGTGTGAAGCACTTTGTGTTACATGTATTTGTATGAAAAGTGCTATATACTGTAAATAAAGATCGATTGGTTTGTTTTTTTTGTGCCTTTTAACCCTCCTGTTGTCCTCGGGTTTCAAATCGCCTTGTTGTGCCAGCAGTGCACATCATATGTCTGTATAAGCTGTAGAATTAGAATTGGCGCCATCTGTTGGCACAAAAAGGTAGTGCACTGGGTCAGTTTGACCCTGAGGACAGCAGGAGGGTTAAAAGAAAGAAAGCCAACTCTATTTTACCTAGAGTACATTTTAAAGAACTGAACAGATATTGAACAATAGAATATTACTGTTTCTCAAAGACACATGGCACTCACCTTATCTAGGCTGTTCTTAATGCTGTATGATAAAATAACTTACTGGTTTTGTACTGGTCTGAGTATAGCAGGCTACAATAGTATGGTAACCTACTGCAATATTGTACCTTTTGTATAGCTTTACTGCCTAGAGTCTGTTTTGAGACTGACAGACTAATTTTTCTGTTTATATTAAATAACCTAACACTATCTAGCGTTCTGCTAATGAAAATGCACTCAATATCAACATGATACAATGCAGTAATACAGTTGTGCGGCTGTATTTAATGTAATAAGAACCGAAATCATGCTAATTTCAGCTTAAGTATTTTGTATTTGTCATCATTGGAGGTTTTGGGAGGTGCAATGTGGATTAGGTTATTTGGTGCTTTTGTGGTGTCATCTGCGGGGTTCCGCTTATGGTGATGGCATGGTGGTGCCTGGTTGGTGGGCTGGATCGTGGGTGGGTGTGTGTCCTGGCCTGCAGTGTCTGGGGGTTTAGCTTGGGAGAGGTAGTTAATTTAGTCACCTGTGTCGTGTCTGTATTCGGTAGTGCGCCCCTGTTGGGTGTTTGGGGTATGTTGGTGTGGGCTCATTCCTTCAATGTTTTCGGTTTTCCATTTTCTGACTGAGATTGAAGTGGTTGGGGAGGTGGTCTGGGGTCCCGGGGTTTTAGTGTTTCGGGGGTGGCGGGGAGGGGACTGGATGTTTTGGCTTGATCTGTTTTCCATGTTATAATTACATTGTTGTTTTTTAAGTATTGTTTTTAATGGTTTTGTAGTGTAAAGCACTTTGTGTTGTATGTATTTGTATAAAACGTGCTATATAAAATAAAGACTGATTGATATGTTGACGGGCTCTTAGAGTTTCAGCAGTTTGATTGAATTGTACATATGTGCATGATGTTATAGCTAAGCCTCTCACTTTAATAGTTAGGATCTCTTTTTTTAATAGATGATGACTGTATAGTTATACTCTGTGAACCCATTAATGGACTGTGAGAAACTGGTCTGAGCAGAGTTTGAGGTGGACGAAACGCGTGGACATGGGATGCCACAATCTTCTGGTAAAATGCTGCCCCCTTAAGTATTTTGAGCAGGTGGCCAAATAATACATATATTGTAGTACCTTCAAGGCAAATTGTAAATTGAGAAGACATAACACTGATAGCTGAAAAGGCAATAAGCTTTGCAGACATTATAAATGGGAGGATGATAATATTGATAATTTCTGGTCTGTAACCAATTTATTATTTCACAGCATGAACAATTATTGCAAAAAAGCTCAAAAGTCCAGGTTTCTAATTTTCAAAACGTCTTAAACGCAAGAAACTATTTAATTCAAGCTTTTATATTTAAGTGTAACTCAATCAATTTAAACATACAGTAGCTAGAACTTATAAATTCCTTCTGTAATTGTGTTTGAAATAGTTTCATACTGTTGTCTAGGACTTTTTCTAGCTTTTAGACATCTTGGTCATGTAAATGACCATATGACGTAAGCACCCAGATTTGTTCCACTTTGCTTATCAGCATAGGACATTTCTCATCAACGCCATTTCATATTCTGTAGAAATGAGTTTCAAAAATCATTACCAGGTGATGGGACCAGCTTCAACTAATCACAACAATGGCATAAAGTTCAATGTGAATATGACAATTTATGGACTTTTGGCCAACTGAACACTGATTGGCTGGTAGTTATTACAGAATCAGTTTTGAACACAATTCCCCTACTGATGTGCAGGAGCAAATCACAGAGCTCATGAGCTTAGAATGTTCTCACAACACTGAAACACCATTACTGATACTAAGGTTCAGAGTTTAAAAACATTTGAACAGAACCATATGACTTGCAATTCGTCATGAAAAGGGTCCCAAACAAAACAATGGAACATCTTTGGAAAGTCATACAGTAGTTCATAGTTGAACATGTGATGGACGTGCCATGCATAAACCCAATATTAGTGTAATATATTTCAATGCTAAACAGGCCAAAAGAAAAGAACAAATGTGCTACAACTGGTTTGTATATTTTAGCCTTATTGCAGAAAGTTTAAAAGAAGTTGACTTATTGTAGTTCCAGAACAAGCAACTGCACACTTCCACTCACCAGTTAATGTACAATTGTCACCAAAGATCTGAAGAACCTAGATTATCTAAAGATCCCTATTCCCCATTGGGAGTGATTACTTATCTATTGATATGACTGGGTTGCAAACTATATACAGAATAATCTTGCATGCCAAAATGCATTCAAACACACAGAGCCACCCTCATGCACTGACTAACAGACTCAGGGTCAATCTATGCCTTGAACCTTCACCAACTGCAAAGCAACCATATTAAGTCAATATTAAAAACAGGAACAAGGATGAGTGAAAAAGTCATAGCAATAGAAGCTGATTTGTGGTTGCATTTCAACACAGACAATCAATGATACTGTGGTATGTTTTCTGAAAGAGCAGCAGAGCAAATGAAAGCCAGAAACATGAAGTGGGACGACCGGCTGCTTGCCTTCCACTGAGCACTGGCGTCCCATGTGGTAAGGATTGCCGTTTTGCATCTGTGGTTCCCCCCTTGTCTCAGCGAAGGTGTGTACTTTTGCAGAGCCGTGGTGTGCCTTTATGTGCACCTTAAGGTAGGAGGCAGTGGAGAAACCTGGGACCAGGAGAGGAAGAAAGGACAAGGCAAACATTGGACACACAGCCTCAGATAAGAGGTGGTTCCAGTGGGGGCTCAGGAGGTTCCTTCCAAGCGGTTGCAAGATCCTACTGCTGGGTCACAAACATTTTTTCTCGATTGCTTGAACACAAAAATGGGTTCCTGTAGCACAAAAACAATATCCATAAGTCATTCCCAAAAACAAATTTCTGATAACCAGAACTCACTATATACCTGTTTACACAAGTTTAAACTTTTTTTGCATAACCTTATGCTAAATTGGCCAAAGAGATCATCCATTGCACTATATACTCATTCAGAAAAGTGCTCTCAATAAACTCAAATCGCCACCTAAAGTCAAAAAGCACACCTTTCTCCAGGTGAAACCACCAGAATTGCAGAGGCAATACTGTACATAAGGCCTAGAGGCATGCCCATGTGCTTAAGAACAATGGACACTAACAATGCCAAAGTTGCAAGACAGAGGATAACAAAAAAAGAAAAAAAAAAACGACGACACATTACTTTCATAATTTCCTCATAACCTGTACTTGAAAGTTTCTTGGATTTGAAAATAAAGTGATTGAAAATTAAGAATACTGTGCATGGACTCTTTCAAGCATCTCAGAGATTCATGGAAATGGGGGCTAAGCCTCCATAACGTCTATTGATCATGTATTGTATTTTCAGAGCAACGGGTGTAAAATAGACCAAAATATATTATGGTCGTGTTTGTCTTAAGGCCAGATTACATGAAAAAATGTCAACGGCGTCATTATTGCGTGCATAATTTTGAAATACAATACCAGTTTAATAAAACTTGCATTAATGGAAAAATGTTAATGGAGTTAAAAAGGAGAGTGCGTTACTTTTACAGCCATATAACCTCATTTGCCGGTGACTCACTCTCATACGATTATAATTTATATTTATTTCTTATAATATATGCATGCTCTCACTGTGTATATTTTACTTGCTGCTCTACATCACGTGGTGTTATGCTGTATTGTCATTTGAGGGAGAAAGGAGCGCTTGTTTTAATGCAGGTTGTGTCCCATATAAAAATACAGCAGAAAAGTTCCCTCTCTGGTACAGAAGCCAAGGGGACAAGGACAAACTTGTGTTAAAGCTCTATCGCGCATATCATTACAAGTATTGGGATGGTAATGGTCTGCTACTGGACATGAGGACATGAAACAGGCTCTAAATATTTATATTGCTACTTGTAAAACCTGTTTGTAGGACCTCTTTCTGACCCAGTAGTGCCATCAGTTGGAGACCACTTAAAAAGGACCACTATGTAATATTTAGGGGATCTATTAGCAGAAACTGAATGATTTTCACAATTATGTATTTGTTGTTGTATAATCACATGTAAAACAAATGTAATATATTTTTAATCTTAGCTTGAACCATAAATATATATAGAGAGGGTCGCTTCCACGGGGGGGGGGCCGACATTTTGCTGTTGCTACTGTTTACTACAATAGCCCAGAATGGACAAACCGAACACTAGAGTCGAGTCGAAAATAAGTTTTTCTTCGGCTGTTCTTATTTGGTGCTGGAGTCAGCGCTATACTCCAGCACCGCCTGGAAGAAGAAGAAAAATGAGTGCTCACTTGGATGTTGATAGTTCCCTCAAGTTTGAAAACAATGGAAACCCATTATGTTTTACCATGGGCGTAGGGTTTGTATGTATGTACCTCCAAACTATAGTTATTATTTCAGCAAAAGTCTGCAGCAGTAGCATGGAGCATTTTTTTATTTAAACAATTTTACCAGATTAATGGAACCAAGGACAGTATCAAAAGGGCAATCAAACACTATTACTGATTTATTGACTCTGCGTGCATAATGGGTCTTTATGTCTTCCGAGTAGGGCTGCACGATTTTGGATAAAATAACAATCAGGATTTTCTTGCTTAGAATTGAGACCATGATTCTCAAGATTATCCCCCCCTCCCCATATAAATGTTTATTGCACTCTGATGCAAAAGGAAACAAAATATGATGGTTCCTGACACGACTGGAACATACATTTTCAATAACAGACAGGGAATGCTCCTGCTTTTAACTTGCAGGCTGCATGATTTTCCATTTGGCAAGCAAATCTCAGTTGACTATTTGCCACACTGGCAGGGTAATGTCTGAACCAAAATAAGCATGTAATAAATATCTAATTGTATATAAATTATCCCGAGAGTCAGTCTCTCTACTGCTGCCCTGTGTTGTATGACACAGACAGACATGCGCACACACAAAATCCATATACTGTGAAGAACTGCCACTACATTGCCTCCGATTGGCTCTCTGAGCCTGACATTTCCTGTCCAAACCTTTCTGAACCAACCATGATAATAAGGTAACGAAACAGCAAACAGACAGCAAGTATGGTATTTTTGCGATTTCTGAACAACCAGGAGTAAATATCCAATATCTAGTGAAACCATGAGCAGTTCGAAGTAGATGCTTAATTAAACATTACTCCCTATGTTTGAAATAGGTTTTACATGAAAAATATGTACTTAAATATGTAGGCAATTTCAAAAGCAGCAACAATGGCATATAGGCTCATGCATATACAGAAAATACCACACATGCCAGATTTGGACAAGTTGACCTTTTTTGTTTTTGTTCTGTTATTACAGAGATAGTAAACTATAAATGGTACCGTTGGGTAAATGTGAACCAGCCCTAGTTGTTATAGCGTCAAATAAATGAGTAGTAAGCCACTTTTTATTTGCGCAAGTACTGCAAATAATGTGAGAAATGGTGGTTTGGAGATGGCTACAGTAGACTATAATACTGAGGTAGACATCTATGGTGTGGTGCTGTGCTGTTGTGTGTAAATTATCCACAAAAACTGAAACATTGAATAGAATAGGCTACTTTATAGGACACAATTGTAATTATTTTGGTCGGAAACAAATATGCGTACCAGGCGGATTTTCTGATCTACCAGCCACCTTTGCCAGTGATTTAAAATGATAATTCCAGACACTGCTCACACTTCTCAAACAAGAGCTAACCCTCACATTGTGGTGGAGATGAACGTTGATACATCTAAAGTTTTGAATAAAACAGAGTCGTGACCTTGATGCCTCCCTCGTCTGGAGTAAATAAATGTCCCAACTACGGTTTGGTGCCACAAGAAGCTACCATAGGCCTAACTCAGCAATCATATCAAGGTAAACGAGGTAAAGCAGAAGCGCAAAGAAATATCCTGTGCCTATTTATTTTCGTCTCATTTGGAGAGGCGGGATAGAAACAGCTGATCTACCCAAAAGCAAAATGTTTTTTCCTCCTGAGATTGTATTTTGACCAAAGTGTTTTGGCTATTTTACTCTCCACAAGGACATGATTGGTCAATACCTTTCAGACTACAAATGGAAAACGGGACGCTTCCAGTAACTAAATCTTGTGCTTCTGCATAGTCTTGTGCAGATATGTTTAGAGATTAGGTCTATTATGAATATTTCTAGCAAATAGTGATACCAAATTGTACAAAACAAACCTTACCATGGAACACCACACGCATATACTGGTGCCGTGTGCTAATAACGTACCATGACTGATGACTGGGGCTTTGCCACCAATAGAACACTGCGATGTCATGTGGAGTACCTCAATTGCCTGACATTACTCTGAATTTCGCTGCAAACATGTACACTGGGGATAGATAATATTTGAAGAAAGCAAGACATTTAGCAGCCATTGGTCACAGCAAGTATGTACTGTAATCACATTGTTACACTTGGTAAAATGTCCATCATCAAGAGTTGCAGGAGTTACTAGAATTGCAGGAGTCATATTATTATTAAATATACTAAATGTAAAAATAACTTAATACAATAAGCTGTGAAACATTAAAACTTGTAACTCATACAACAGCTAGGTCACCTTTTAATATCCAAGATTCTGTAAAAAAAAAAAAAAAAAAAACTAACATACGGACAGAAGCAGTCAAGACAGATTATGTGTGACATATTTTTTAGACTGTATGGTTTATTTTGCTGGACAGAAATAATCAGGCCTGAAATATAATTCTAGTATAGCAAAAAAAAAATATTATGGACGAAATTGCATACATTAACATTAGTGGTGTAATGGACCATAGTGGATTCTTATTATTTAACCATCCCTCTGTCCTATGGGTCAAAATGACCCAGCGCAGTGGCGAGCGCCAGTAGCGGGCACCAACCACAACACGGACATATGACATTGGCTCCTTCTGCTGGTAGTCTGCTGAAAACCTTAGAACAGTGGGAGGGTTAAGGAAAAGTTTCCTTGCTTCATGATCTTTAACCCTCCAGCTGTCGTAAGGCATTTTGGCAGACTACCAGCAGAGGGAGCCAACCGCAGAATGTCATATGTCCATGTTGTGGTTGGTGCACCGGGTCATTTTGATCCATAGGACAGCAGGAGAGTTTGAGGGAGGGTCTTATGTTTTTTACTGATCCGAAAAAGTATATCAGTGACTCAACCGCTCACGTGACTCACCACTGCACCACTAATATAGCCTATTTTTCCCCCCGCAATGCGTTTCAAATAAACACGGAAGAAGGAAGTGTGTTATATTGACAGCACAGCTTTGATTTGAAAGCACAAGCAAAACACACGTTTTGCATTTTATTGCTTAAACAATTAAAGTGATCAAAGT
This sequence comes from Aphredoderus sayanus, assembly GCA_027564795.1. Lineage (NCBI taxonomy): Eukaryota > Metazoa > Chordata > Actinopteri > Percopsiformes > Aphredoderidae > Aphredoderus > Aphredoderus sayanus. The sequence goes on from JAODUG010065820.1 coordinate 10,220, forward strand.
TCTGTTGATTAAAACAAACAGTGACATAAGGAATTACCTTTGTTGCAAATGCCACAGTAGTTATGAGTTCCTTCACTGTGTTTCTTGAGGTGGTCTGTCATATATGCTGCACGCAAGAATTTACCACACACTTTGCAGGGTATTTTGTCTTCATGGCAAGCAAGGTGTGATCGCAGGCGATCTCTTGTAGCAAAAGATGCATTACAAATCTGAATGAAAAGAATGACTTCAATACATGTTGTAGTGTAATAAAATCCATACTATAAACATTTACTGGACATGGTCACATGATACATCATCTTTGCATAACACAAAAAAACAAAACAAGACATACAACATACATTGTAATATTTCCAACAGCTTACTTGGCACTTATGGGGTCTCTCTGTTGTGTGGACCTGCTTGATATGTCCATTCAGATGGTCTGGTCTAAAAAGAAGAAGTAAAAAAAAACAAACAAAGGATATGTTTCCACCCCCATTACATTTTCTACTACATTATTGATTTCTACAATGCTGAGCACTGAGCTGTAACATGAGGTAAATATTTCTACATACATTCTTAGGAATAGAGTAATCCAAAAACATAGTAAAATGAATGTACAGTCATCAGTAACTGTACAGCTAAAAGTTATTAAAAACATTATTTTATTTTTTTTAAACCCCCCACCAGCAAAAAAAAGAAAAAGAAAAGAAGTTTTGGTTTTGAGGCATTATTGTAATTTTATTTGTTTGGTGCAAGAACCCATTTACCTTCCAAATGGATGTGCTATAGTAACTATGTGTTGTTCAGTCCCTTGCTGCCTGTCTGGTTATTGCTGCTGTTGAGAAACAAAGGACGGAGGAAGGAGGGGGGTTTGGAAGGAGCCCTAAATGTGCCTGAATTTTAATCACACTGTTTTAATAATAGTCGTGTTGTTTTTTTGTCTAGTTTGCTTTTAAGTAAAGAAAGAAAATAAATAATTAGACATTGGCAGAGATACTGCAACTCCAGTCTAATATTTTGATGCAAACCATGCAAGCCACATTGGCATTGAAGCGAAAAAAGGTTAAGGACAAGGCCTATATAAATCATTGATTTCAAAATCATTTACATTTTCAAGCATTCTAAAAGTGTCTTCATTCCCCATATTCTAGTGTATTTGGCTGAACAATGATGAACAACTAAAGCAACAAGCTTACAGGCTTGTAAATTGTTGTGACAGTAAAATATAGTAAGTAGTTAATTTAATAGACTATTTTTTAACCCTCCTGTTGTCATCCGGGTCAAACTGACCCCAGCGCACTACCTCTTTGTGGCAGATAGAAGGCGCCAATTCTAATTCTACAGCTTACACAGACATGATGTCCATGTATGCCATCAAAACATAAGCAGGTAGCTCCATCTGCTGGCGAAAGAAGATCTTGCTAGGACAACAGGAGGGTTAAATTAGTTGCCTTTCTTCCACAATTGCACATTGGTAGACATGACAATCCATTTTTAATATTATAAAAATGTGTTTCTCAGTTAATCAGTATAAGCAGCCGTGTTATATTTGTATACTGTCGCTACCTACAGTAGCTGTGTGCGTAAAATGAACAGGAAAATGTATTTTTATTGTACTGTTTATCATAGATCCAGCGTAATCTTTACAGGGAAAATATAAAAAAGGGCCACGTTTCCATCATGTAGGCTAATAAAATAATATTTATAGTCGTGTACTGTACACGGGAATTAATTTACTCACCTAGAAAACCCTTTACCACAGCTTTGGCACACGTAAGGTTTGCCCACTGATCCATCGTGTGATCGCACATGGTATGACATCCTGTCCTTACGTTTGAACCGAAGTCCACATACATGGCACGCATATGGCTTTTCTCCAGAATGAGACAGCTTGTGTCTGTTGAGGTGATAAACATCCCGGAAAACTTTCCCACAAATGTCACAACCAACGTGCCGCCTCGTCCTCTCGCGCTTACGGCTGTGGTCTAATACAAGTCCACTGTGCGAAGGCGTGCAATTTTCCACCATATTCACTTGCGAGTGCGTTATTAAAGTAATCCCACTTCCCGTAGACATGCTGTCAGCGACGATGTTTACGCCCGCCGTTGACGCTCCGTGCTGGGCTTCATGGTTTTTCAAACGCGCGGCCTCTGTGAAAGCTTTGTCACATGTACCGCAAGGAAATAAGCCGTTGTTTTTAGGGGTGCTATGATTGAAGTGTACAGGTTCCATCACTACCACTTTCTTTGGTCTTCCCCTACCCCGCTTTAACCCCGGCGAGCCAGTGTCGTGAAATGTAGTTCCCGTTAGATCCGATGACGGCGACATAGATAATCCTTCCACTGGATGCAAGATGGGCATTGACGAATCGGCGCCTTCCTCTAGTAACACTGTGTTGGAGGTTTGATTTCCATCCACGTGTGTTTGGCTGTTGTGGGTAAAGGGTAAACCGTTTACCATCATGTTCGTCCCGTACATTTCCTGCTGGGCCACAGAAAAACCCGAATCTACAGCCCCTGTGGCTTGAAACAAACTGGCATCCCCTCCTCGCAATGTAGGAACGAGTATTTGTACATTTGACTGTTTTATTACTTCCTGGCATATCTCAATAACTGATCGCATAAGCAGAAACTTAGCAGCTGTCATCAACTCAGGGAAACATTCCAGTCGCACAACGATCCTTGAGGTATATGCAAAGTCCAAAATGTCTTTAAAAACTTTGGGGCTAATAGTGTGCATTTCTAGCTCCTTAGCATCCCGGTCGTTCTCTGCTTGACGACTAAAGACCGATTCAAAGTACTCGCTACACGCCGCCAGCACAGCTTTGTGGGCATGAAAGCTCTCCTCACCGACACGCAAGATCACGTCGCAGAACCTGCCTCCATCTTTCCTCTGTATGTTGAGGTTGTGTAGCATCTCCGCACTGTGTTTGCTCACCTGGTAGGTGTAGGAAGAATTCCAAGACTGTTCCACTACTTTCTCCATGCCGAATTCATCCAATACCAAGAGTATTTGGAAGGATAACCGGAGAAATTAAGGGCTGTATAAACTCTAAATGAGTGGAAATAAGATAGCTAAAAATACAGCAGTACCTCCCCGTCGAACTAGCATTTGAACGTTAGCAGCACGCAGGAAAAATGGCAACCCCCCCCCCCCCCCCGCTTCCTGTGAACTTTAACCTCAAGTTTGTTTGGGGAGTAGCAACGCACTTCACACCGTATGTTCTCATCCATCTCTATTGTAGGTTGAAAGCGAATATAGCAAATCAATATGCGGGATATATAGATATATCCACCCACAAACACGTGTTTGTTAATATTTAAGGTTACGATGAGGCTCCTGTGAGCAGTAGAATTGTATTGTAACCATAGATTGTAACGTGCGGTTTTTTTGTCCCCCACCCCAACCCGTTAATATATAGAGTTCTATGCACCCAACACGTAAATATAAACAGAATCTATGGAAGCCCTAAAGTAAATCACATTTGCATTCCGTTTATTCGTGATAAAGACATCTTCTCAGTTTGTCATTTGACAGAAATAAACATTCCTGGATCAATTAACTACAATCACGCGTCAATTCCCTAGAAAATGTTGTTTTAATATTAAAATGGGATTTTAATAAAACATGTGGAAGCGGCCCAAACATTTTCAAACATTTATTAGAAATAGGAATTCAAATTCACAGTAGATCATACAATAAGGAATCTAATTTAACCCTCGTAATATAGTATTTAGCCACACGGCGGCGCCATCTGATTGTGTATGATTTGTGTGTTTTTCAATTGGCATTGCT
>JAODUG010065831.1:0-13998 GCA_027564795.1 Aphredoderus sayanus
TATATAATAAAAATATGATGATAATAATGATTATGATGATGATTATTAGTATATTATTATTATTATTATTATTATTAGTAGTAGTAGTAGTAGTAGTAGTAGTAGTAGTAGTTGTTGTATTAGTATTAGTATTAGTATTAGTATTAGTAGTTGTTTGTTTTGTTCTATTGCTCTAAATGTATTTAATTCAGTTTAATTTAAATTGGATTTACTTTCACTTTTGTGTATTTGAATTTGTATATGTATATTTTTGTGTATAATGGAATTTTTTATGGGATGTATTTATTTCATTAAGTTAAGCACAAGCTTGTTAAACATTCAAGTTGTACTGAACAAATCTGAACTTGAGTGTATCAGATAGGCCTATCCTGCCAAAAATGTCCTTAATCTTTAAACTGAACATATATTTAATAGAATGCATTCAAGCCATCCACCCAGATAACCTTTGCTTCAAACAAAGCTTTTACAAAACAAATATCTGGATGACTTGCATTTGTCTTGCTATTTGAGCAGAAGGGAATCATGGCTATATAATTACTGGGTTTACACATGCGACGTTTGGGTTGTAATAACAAACACTGGCTCGCTGATCGTGCCTCATGCATCCTCCTTAAACTCCAATTGTAGTGGGATTATACAGCGGGCTTTAAAAGGCTTGTCGCAGACTAGGAAGGATCCACCTTAACAGAGACCACAGTCACCGAAGCCTCACGTCCAACACTTCTCCAGTGGTTCTGAATAGAGCCGCTGCCAGCACACAACAGGCGGTCCTGTAGTCGTTTGACAGCTGAACGGTGTGCTGCAGCCACATATCTACTTTTGACTGTTAGATTGTTTCCGTGGTGATGCATTACCGCGTTCTTATCTGGGATACACATATGAGTATTGCTCAAGCAGCCTCGCTGACAGCTAATGTATGACCATTCTGGGATAATCGTCTTGTATTGCCTTACACCTGCATGGGATCTAAAACAGATTAAGAACGTGCATATAATGTGCAACTCAGTTAGGCATAAAGAATAGCAAAATCTATTTAAGAACAGCAGTATGGTGCAATAAAGTACAAAGTTCTTGCTCTGGCAACATTAATCCATCCAATAAGCGACTATACACACAATACCATCCAGATGTTTCCACTTAAATGAAACATGTTTAAACAGCTTGTTGTTGCGTTAGTGATAACGTTTTCATCAGTGATATGACAAAGATGAATAATAGTTCACCCTACAGTATATGTATTTCATCAGTTGTAAGATTACTGTAAATGTTCAGCTTCAAACAATTATTTAGTTATAATTCACACCAAATTCAATGGAGAAATATTGCATTGACACCTTAGAGTATATTTCAGTATATTGCCACATCCCATCCAAATAAATGTATGGTATAGAGGAAATGTAAAAAAAAAAAGGAAATCGGATGAGACTTTTTAAAGGAACTGAAAATGTATGGTAACAACAATAACTGGCTGACCCCAAGCCAGAAGTAAATATATTTTGAAAAGTCATCATAATAGATGTAGTTATGATGTTTTAATAAGTATAACTGTTTTACTAAACAACGCTGTCTTGTAAAACATGCTCTACAAATTATGCTTTGTATTCACCCATTTTTCTATTACCATTGTACTATTACTCAAAACCTCTATGGTATTGGCATGTCTTAGTGCTGCTATATTTACTTGCTATGACATAATGATAAGTAATCCTCAGCCTAAATTTGTCATGATGTGTAGTGCACTTTAAACCTCCATTCACATTACATGTGCTCATGCCAAGGAAGTAGTTTGGAAAGGGTTCATGCAACATTCAGGTTCTGACAATAATCAGTTAAATTGACTCATTTTACCATATAAGCAACAAAATCTACCATTATCAAAGTATGAGGGAACAACAGAACCCAAGTAAACATTTAGGCCCGTAAAGTGTCCATAGCTCTACAGAACCTTGTGTAATTGTTTTATGGATTACACAGAACCTTTAGCTGTTTCAAAGTCTACACCTATTGTGGAGCTAAAAACAGATTAGCGTCTAAACAGTGGCACCATTAGCATTCTGGCATACCAGTCACGGCTGGCAACCTATCATCAGTGGTCTAAAATGTGCTGTGTCATTTTGAGGTCACATGACCTGCAGCTCTGTCTTTCCAATAGGATCCTTTTTAGCCTGGCTATGGAATAACATGTCTGTTTACATCGGCTAAATTTGCCCTCCCGAGACAGAAATACGAGCATGACTTGCCGTTTGCGGCATTAAGCGATGCTCACAGGCCTTAACCAGGGAAGAGATGGGCTGAGGTGGACAACACTGAATGTGATTAGTCATTAAGCAGCTATTCTCTTACAAGAGATGCATAACCAGTTCTTTTCAAACCTGGCTTTGTGATGGCTTCTCTCAGTCTGTTGCAACAGGGATACATGTGTGCTGCTTTTTACATTTGGTTCAACAAGAAGATAGCCCAATGCCAAATTTGTAGCTGTTTTGTGCTTGGTGTGGAGGCCAGTAACTGGTTGTGGCTGGTTAATATACAGTGATGCCCTCGATGGGCTTAAGAAGGAAAATGACAGATTCAAAGTCACCACTGGATCTGAGTAAGGGCTAACCAGACAGAAACAATAAACAATGAATTTAATCATCACCCTTGTACAGTTTAGGAACAGTGTCGCGGACACATTGGTCCTGCAGATACCTCTGGCCAATATGTAATACTTTGATATTAGCCTGAGAGCTTTCCTTGACCATGGGGAATGGTAAACATCAGAGGTCATTTCTGGCAACAAAAAAAGGTAAACAGCTACCAGCTGTTGTAGATCAATACCAAGACCTAGCATGCCATTGGGCAGCTGTCCAGGATAGACAGGTGTGTTTTTCTGTCATTAAGTTTGTAGTGTTGTTTCTAGTTTGACTAAACAAGCATTGAACCAGGATAAACAAGACATTGTCCTACCTATGTTGACTCAAGTGTATTAAAAAATGTCATTTAGTACTTTACGTTTACAAACAGAAGAAGGTAAGACGAGACCACTTATGGTTATTATGTCATGGCAGCAATGCCTTTGACCTGGGTAGCTAGAGCTGATTTGGGGTAATGAATTATTCACACTTTCTTCTGTGTTTGAACTGTGACTGAGGAAGGTGTTAGAGCCTATACCTACTCCAGTTTCCCTGTCCAGTGGATAGCCTACAACACTGTGTACGCTCTGAAAAAACAGGGTATAATACTGTGCAACAACGTTTTTTTCTAAGTGTACACACATTTCCAAAATATTTAAAATTGTATTGTGAGTGTGCATACGCTATTAAAACAAATTAAGATCATACTCTAATTAGACAATATTAACGTTTTAAATTGTGGAATAAGAAAATATAAAATGTAATTTAAAAACATTAAACTAAAATGCAACCTCTATTCATTGTATTAAAAGTTTCTGCAAATAATTTAGTATGGAGTTATGGCCTAAATTGAAGTTCATGCTGGTTTTTAACCAGTAGATGGCAGTAACTATAAAAATAAGAACGTCAAGACCCGGAAATGCTCCAATATGTTAAACATGTGTTTACTTCAGTTTACTTGAACACAGCAACAGGCTGGGTAGCAGTATTTTAGGCAAACGTCAATAATAATTTTCATTCGTTTTTTACTGAAAATGTCTTTAAAATCCATAGAGAGCGAAGTCAATATTGGAGATTCTGCATTGAAGGAGGAGTTAAACAAAAAGGTAATGTTGTCCAAACCACAATACTGAGTGATTACATGTCAACCGGCTTTGGAGAACAAACTGATAACTATGATTACACTGGTACATTGACTGTCTAGTTCTGTCAAAGTTATGTACTTGCATTGTCTGTTTTGCGCATAGTGATAATTTAATACAATTAAACAAACCTGTTCATTTTACTGTACTACAGATCAAGGAACAGAAGGTTGTAGTGGATGAGCTCTCCAATCTGAAGAAAAACAGGGTGAGGTATCCACATACAGGCCGATCTAATAGATATTAGTTATTTTGGATGCATTGCTCATAACCTAATAGGGAACCACACGTGTACTTACCTCACTGAAATGTAATGTAATACACACGTGAAAATGAATTGCATTGGACGGTTTACTTACCGACCGTATTCAGATAGGTACTTTAATACAATGTATTTATTTCATTTCAGAAAGTCTATGTTCAGCAGCGCAACAGCAACATCTTTTTCCTGGCAGACCGAGGGCAGACACTTGGCTCATGTAAAAGTAAGCTTGAGCTCTGTTACTATGAAATGATCAAGACGTTTATTATGGGAAAATAGCGGTGTTTTGATATTGATCTGGAATGAACAACCTGCATGATTGTTCAAATGTACTATAATCATTTGGTACCATACAGATAATATTGTAATTTGGTCAAATTATCTGTCCGCAGAGGAATTGGACAACATGAAGAAGGAACTGCAAGATATGTGAAGTTCACACTGGAAGAACTTGACAGAAATTATGTGTGGGATATTTTGTTTGTTGGGGCTCACTGCCTCGCAGCTTGCTAAGGATTCAGTGATGTATAAACATTTAAGAAGACGAGGGCCGAACTTCAGTCAAGAGCTGACTGTAACAGGCACAAACCTTTGTTATCAGTGTGTTTTCTCTGCCCATGTACTTCACATGCGGGGTCTCCTGACTCCTCAACCAGTCCAAGACAATGCTGGAAATGTTCTGATGTGGAATGGGGAGGTTTTTGGGGGCTTGCAAGTGTCACCTGGGGATAACGACACAGTTATTCTGTCTAGGCAGCTGTCAGCCTGCAACAGCTCTCCCGATATTCTGTCGGTCTTCTCTAATTTGCGGGGACCCTGGGCTTTTGTGTACTTCCAGAAGGCTGGAGATTGCCTGTGGTTTGGCAGAGATTTCTTTGGCCGGCGAAGTTTGCTTTGGCAGATTGATGTGGAGGGGGGTGTTTTGACGCTGTCATCTGTGGCAGCCCAGACTGCAGGTTCAGATCATTTGCAGTGGCAAGAAATCCCCGCTGTTGGTGTTTACAAGATTGATCTGAAACAATTCAAAGAAACAGGCTCACTGACCTTTGAGGTTTTTCCATGGTCTAACACGGGAAAATATGTTTCAACTACTTTCCCTGACAGTAAGTGGGGTGATTTTCCTAGCAACTGCACTGTTGTAATGAACCAGTCAGGTCTTTACCTGACCTCACCTGTCTGTCTGCTAAATGTGACACTACCTAAATTGTCAAATGTGGCACAACTCCAAAGTAGTTCACATCTATCTGTGGAGGACCTGGAACAGTTGCTAGCATGCAAAGAGAAGAAGGAGGAGGAGGTCGAATGTCTGATTCAAGTGCTTAGTGAATCAGTGCGATGCAGGGTTCAATGTTTGCCATTTGAGTTCCAAAATACTCTTCCAGCTGATAACACAGCAGCGACAGTTGCTGTTCTCTTCTCTGGAGGAATTGATTCTATGATTCTGGCCGCTTTGGCTGACCGTCACATACCAGCACATCAACCAATAGACCTTCTTAATGTGGCATTTAAACTGCAGGAGCCAAAGGCACAGACAAAATCGGTAAAGAAACACAAAAGCCATCAAAATGAGACCACAGATTGTGGGGTCGATGCGGCAAATTTTCAAGCACGCGGCCCTTTCGATGTTCCAGACAGAATTACAGGATGGGCTGGTCTGAAAGAATTGCGAGCTTTAAATCCTGAGAGACAGTGGAATTTTGTGGAAATCAACGTCACCCAGGAGGAGCTTGAGACAACTCGTCAGGAGCACATATGTCATTTGGTGCATCCGTTGGATACGGTGCTAGACGACAGCATCGGCTGTGCCGTATGGTTTGCGGCAAGGGGGAGCGGTTTTGTCACGCAGGACAGCGAGCGCAAACTCTTCACTTCATCCGCAAAGGTGAGATACACTGGGTCAGTGTGCAATGACTTTAAGTTCACTTTTGAGAGAATTACTAAGATGAGCTATGGACAGTCCTTGTATTTGTGTCTGAAACCCATCTTTTGGAACCGTCCAGAATAGATGAGTGTGTGTGCATGTCTGCCTGACTCCAGGTCATTTTGTCTGGGATCGGCGCAGATGAGCAGCTCGCAGGGTATTCCAGACACAGGGTACGTTTCAAGGCCTCTGGACATGAGGGCCTGATCCAGGAGCTGGCCATGGAGCTGGGCAGGATCTCCTCCAGGAACCTGGGTCGAGATGACAGAGTCATAGGAGACCACGGGAAGGAAGCCAGGTTGGCACTGGTTAGAACTGAGCACTGTTTAGTATTAGTGAGGGAACTTTGTTTTTGGGATCAAATATAGTATAAAAAATACTGTAGACATTTGATATTAATTTAATATTTTTGGGTCAAATCTAGACATAATCATAATATGCATTTAAGGGGATAGTCCTATATTACTATACTACTATATTATATATTTTAATCTAGTTTTATAAGACATTTGTCGTATTTTCTGCATCAAAAGAAATGAACATGTTATGGGTCATACACGGCTAGTCTGAAGAATATCTCAATTGACCTCATTCCAGTTGCTTACTTTGCTGTTCTGTGTGTGTTTGCCAGGTTCCCCTACCTGGATGAAGATGTGGTGAGCTACCTAAACTCTCTGCCTGTCTGGGACAAGGCAGACTTGACTCTGCCGCGAGGCGTCGGGGAGAAACTTCTCCTCAGGCTGACGGCAAAGGCTCTCGGCCTGGGTCCATCTGCCGTGCTGCCCAAAAGAGCCATGCAGTTTGGCTCCCGGATCGCCAAGATGGAGAACAGCCACGAAAAAGCCTCTGACAAATGCAAGAGACTGCTCACAAGATAGGTGGCTGAATTGTTTTTAATAAAACATTATTGTGACTACTTTACAATATAAAATTATACAATATTCCAACCATTATATGCTTAGCACTGGCAGAGATCACAAGATTGTCCTGAATGGTTTTACTGTTTATGCAGTGTACTACAGCAGAATAAATGATTATTTCACTACACCATGTATGAGTCTGTACTTTCAAGCTTTTCTTTAAAATAGAGGTCACATTCAAGATATGAAGGAAGATTTCCAACATCAAAACGTCCAGAGATTTTGTAAACGTATACCGGCTTCCTGAAAGAAGGAATAGGTGGGGAGAGAGATAAAATTGGTCTTCACATAGTGCATCTATGAGATACAGTAGTTTAAGACTTTATGACTGCTAAAGCCCAGGAATTACCTAGAAATAAGCCAAGAGACAAAGTTTCCTGGGGCATCCTTCTCTTCAAGAGCAGCTTCCTGTAGGGAAGAAAGTGGTTGTAGGTAAATACAATTTTGCCCTATTTTCCAATAAATGTAGGAATCTTACTATCTTTTCTTCAAGAAAGTTATCCAGGAGATGTAGACTTTTCTTGGAAAACATGTAGAAACAGGGGCACTGCAAGAAATAAACACATTAATGGAAACAAAATGACAAATCACTTAACAAGTTATTGCCATTTTTTATAAGACATGCATAATCCATAAACACAAATGTTGACATTGCCTAATCCCAAAAGCCATATTTCCATTAACATTTTCCTAAAAGTTGTAAGGCAATGGCTATAAAGACAATCCGAACTGCTTGCATAGCTACATAGATTACAACCCAAACTGACTAAATCCAAAATACTGTTACATTGACATGGATCTCTGCTTGACATAATTTGACTGATCTATTACGGTAGAATACCAATGATTATAATCTACTGTCACTTTTGGCAGGTGACGCAATCAGAATAACTCATGTACAGCCTGGGGATGCTATCAAACAATGTATTGCGGAACGTACTGCTGCTCTTGATGTTGTCTCAGAAGGAAGGGGTTTCTCCTTCATACAAATGATGCGCAGAGCTTTGTCCACTTCTAAAATTCCATATTTCTGAGTCTCTGTGGATAAATGTTTTGGATTCAATGTTCTGACAATGCATCACACATGCCAGCTAGAAGGCAATTCTAATTCTACAGCTTACACAGACATATGATGTGCACTGCTGGTACAACAAGATTGTGAGTTTGAAACCCCAGGACAACAAGAGGGTTAAGAAAATAATATTTTCTGAATTTAATAAATTCAGATGTCAAGCACTTACCCTCATCTTTACACTGGTAAGAAAGAACAAGACAGTTGTTCTCACAATTTGCTTGTAGGTCAGAAAACCTCTCATTTACTTTCTTTATGCTGAAATCTTCTCTGAAGAGGGTATCCCTGTTCATACATGGTAAGATAACTCATGGGTTTGTCAGCAAACGTCTGCATGACTAATTTTGAGTTGTCAGAAGATAACTTCAACATGTTCAACCATACCCCCCAATAACCATTATATGATCCTCTATCCGGAAGTGTTTTACTGCAAGCTTCAAGCAAGCAACAGCCCCAAGACGCTCCTAAAAGCAAAATATTAAGTTATTTGGACAGGTTAGGTTAAATAATTATAAAAACAACAAAGGTGTAGCTTGGTAATAATATATCTGGGAGGGCTTACTCAAAACAGATTCATACACATTTATCAGTAGCTCATTAGACCTCTTCTCAGGAATTGACATATTCTTGACTTGTGTTTGTTAAGCAAAACAATTCACACCACTGCAGTGTGCACACGTCACCCGCCAAGCTTCAGCGCACGGCGTGCAGTGAGTGTGCACTGGAAAATGAGTGTGCGCGCCAATTGCACACTGCTACCAGTCACGTTGATCAAATGTGCACACTGCCCGGCGTCACACCTTTACTAGTACACTATAGTGCTACTGCATGGTGACATCAGCAACTTTGCAGCAGGAGGACCTATCAACCTGAGAAGTGCCTGTAGCTAAAGTTTAAACATATTGGTTTACAGGCGTTTCATGTAATGGAAACCTTCTGAGACAGAATCCACAATTCGGCTAATAGGGCTGTCCTTAAAAATATTGAAAAAAACATATAGAATGCAAATAAGTTTAATCACATTTGCTTTGCAAAAAGTGTTTGAATACTTTTTTGTCTTTCTTAAAAATAAACATTCCTACATCATTACTCTTGGTCTGATCGCTGAGAATGTTGACATTGGAGAACTCTGTTGCCCATTCTTCAAAGGCATGGTAGTAAACCCCATTTGTCTGTAGGGAAGTTATAAAACATTCTGTAGGATATTAATTTTAGATTATCCACCTATGGCTATCATCATTATGCTGTATGGCCTTTAACTTACAACAACATAGATGGTGTCCACACAGGCAGACAGTGTCAGAGCATGGACCCAGTGTGATATGAGAGCTCGGTGCCCCACGGGCAGTAATGGTTTGGCGATGCCGGACAGATGTCGATACCGGCCGGTTTGGTCGTGATCCACATCCCTCTGGAGCCTGGTTCCATATCCAGCAGCAAGTATCACAGCCTTCATTTAACAGACGTGCCCAAGGGCTTGGTAATAACATGAGAACACGTCGATTTCCTGACCGTAACCCACTTTACCATAAGTTAAGTAAATAACATTACATAAGGTAGTTTACTCATGAGAGATCAGGGTACGGACTTGCTCTTCTTCGGAATAGGAAATTATGTCAATGTACCCATTTCAAAATAAAAGTTCCCTTCTGGATACAGGCCTTTTTATATACGGTACGGTAGTGGTTATGATTTTTGAGGCCGATATATTCATTCTCTATAAATTTGACGGTGGATAAAGTCAAAACAACACAAAGTCTACACAAAACTGGCTTAACCCTAAATTCTGTTTTATTTTAAACAGTGCTACTCAAGCCTAAAGCAATTACTTTCTTAGAAAAACAAGAAACAATATTCAATTAATTTAATGCCTATAATAAAAACCGGATGAAAAAGCCTCAGAGGTGCTCGCCCGTTGCAGAGGTGTGCACACCACCCGCCACAGCTCCACAATCCACGCAGTTTACCAACTCCCGTTGCGCCCAAGCACACAGACACACACACACTAGTTGTTTTGCACACTACATTTTCCCCACCTACAACGGTTACGTGTGTTAAGTCTGGGTAGACAATGACAATTTAATTCGTATCACATATCACCTGTTTCGTCTGCATGACATGTAATTTATGCACGACCAAAAGTATCCATATTCAAATTGATATTGAGTTGGAAATTAAGCTGTTTTTATTTCTTTATAATCAGCGTTGTACCTTGTGTGTAGTATATTTGCTACACCTTCCTTTAACATATGAATAACTAACTGTACCTACATGAGTATAACACGTATAGTCACCAGAGAGGAAAGCTAATGTAGTTTCTTCATTTAATGAATTTGCCAAAACGTCATGAAATGAAAGCATATGGAAAGGTTTCAAGCAGACAAAAATAGTTTTTTCTTCATCCACAGCATAAAACAACACAGAACTATTTTCTTGAAAACTAAATGTGAGAAGCTATTGCAAATCATAACTGCTTGTGTACATTGAGTGATCTGGTCTCTCCCATAAAACCACTTATTCTACATCTTCTGTGCCGCTGCTAGCCTCTGGTTCAGGGACGGCTTCTTCAGATTCTTCTTGGACTGGTTTCTGAGCGTCTGAGGAATCTGGTTGAGATGAACATGTTTCCATCTGCTCCTCTGTTGTTTCTGTTTGAGCTGGTGGTTGTGAAGCTTCCTCCAACTGTGCTACCTCCACCTGAGCAAATAAACCAATTATCTAACAGTCTATAGTAAAGGTTAATATAATATAAAAGCAAATGCAGTTTTAACAGGTTTAAATATCCTCTCTCCACAGGGTCAAGGTCAGTTCAATGGACATAACTTGTGTCGAATGCATCTTGTAATATAATAAATGACTTAAGAGTTTGAAATAAATGACTTTTTGGCAGATCTATAGACCAATCCAAGCTCTGCCTTACGTGGGAAGACTGTTCTTGGCTGGGTTGGTCTGGTTCTGGTTCCTCCTGCTCCATGGGGGTCTCCTCCTCCTTGACGAGGACAGGGGTCTGCTGGACAGGCAGCTCCTTCAGCGCCACGGGAACCGACTCTACTATGGAGACAACTGGGACAGAGATTTCTACCTAGAAGCAAGAATGGAGAAGGAGAAAAAATTACTAATACGTTGATATTAATTAACACATTCCTGTATTTCCAATCTGTCACCCCCTCCCCTCCCCAAATCCCAAAATGCACAAGATTAACATCTAGATGGAAACCCTATAATTCTCAAAAGGCCATAAAGTAGCATCATTACAGATGACTTGTAGGGAAAATACTGTAATTTAGGGGCAGTACTGGTAACACCCAATAGATGGGGCTTTAGCCAAGTGGCCTATCTGCATAAAGACAATGTGTGTGACCTCTGGTTCCACTGAAGGCTCTGTAGGTGGAGATTCCTGCTTTTTGTTAACTTCCAGGACAGCCATGATGGAGGCAGGTATGTGAGCTTGCTGAAACAGGAAGAAAAGCTTCAAATAAGTTCCACTTCCATAGAATCATATAGAAAAGCATGCAACACATTATATTATCAACATTATTTCAACACTATTCAAACTATTCTTACGCAGCCCAAAACCATAGAGACCTCACAGCGCCTTTGAATATACCTGGAGAAGGAAACCCATATATACAGTTGTGTAGCTTGAACACAAAGAAACAGAGTGTGGCAGCCCTTGCCTGGTGGGGGGTGAAGGAGTGAACGTGCTGCAGGAGAGGCTCCCTCATCTCCGGGCAGCGCTCGAATACGCTGGCCAGCTGGGCGGGGGGCAGCTGCAGCAGCACGGTGTACGACTGGGGCTTGGTCCGCTGGCAACACTTGACGAAGCCCTCCCACACCTTGGGATACTTCCACACCTGCAAAGCAGAGACACACAGGGTGGGACGGAGGGACCACGCCATAGCACAGACAGGAAGCAAGGAAAGAACAAAACAGATGGGAAGGAGTGGAGCAAGAAAGGATGGAATAAGGAAGTGAGGAAATGCATACAGGGAAGGATGGAAGGAGAGAAGACAAGAAAGACCAAAAGACAAAAAGGATAGAATAGAAAGATGAGAGGAGGAAGGGAACAACAGAAAAAAGTAGATAGCACAGAAGGAAGGAACAACGGAAGGAAGGGTGTGAGGGAGAAAGAGAGTGAGGAAGGGAGGAAGAGGCAGGCAGGCAGGAAGGAAGGAAGGCAGGAAGGAAGGAAGGCAGGCAGGCAGACAGGAAGAAAGGAAGGCAGGCAGGCACAAAGGCAGGAAGGCAGGCAGGAAGGCAGGCAGGAAGGAAGGCAGGAAGGAAGGCACAAAGGCAGAAAGGAAGGCAGGAAGGAAGGCACAAAGGCAGGAAGGCAGGCAGGAAGGAAGGCAGGAAGGAAGGCACAAAGGCAGGAAGACAGGCAGGAAGGAAGGAAGGAAGGAAGGCAGGTAGGCAGGTAGGAAGGCAGGCAGGAAGCCAGGCAGGGGGCGTGCTGACCTGCTTGACGATGAGGCGGGACAGGATGTTCATGACGAAGCCCCCCAGCCGGGGGTACATGGTGAGGGACTGGATGACCGTCCTCATCAGCAGCATGGGCAGGGGGCTCTGCTCCATCAGCTGCTGCATCACTACCGCCAGCACCTCTGACGTGTACACGTTCTTCTCCCCGAAGCACAGGTTGGTGGCTGCCGGCCACGCACGCACACACACACGCAGCTCGATTCAAAAACCATGCAACGCATCTTAAATGCTAACCATGTATATCTGCACCAGTAAAATACTATCTATAGCAGTACTAACCATATAATCACTATCGGTGTGCCTGCTCCAGTACTTGCATGTATCTATTACTATGTATCCAGTATTACTAGCAGCTGTGCATTTGCTATAGCCATATTGTAAACAAGCCAATTGTAATAACGTTAAGGAGAACTAGCTAGGGGAACAAAGCTTCTGAATGGAATGGCTGCAGCAGATACATGGTAGCATTAATTAATTAGAACACCACTGACAATAGGGGGGTCAGGAAAGGCTCTGAATTGGAAGAAGTGATTTCGGTCTTAAGAGAGTCCTGACCTTTTATAATAGACTTCATGTCACACTTGGTGGAGTCTATGTTGTGTAGGGCGATGAGGAGCTCTCCCGGGGTGAGGGGTGACATCGATGAACTCCCCTCGCCTGGAAGAAACCACATGGGAACCACACTGAAGAGATTGACAACAGCAGCAACACATTCTGGATTGGTGTTGTATTTTAACGACGGCAGGTGGTGTGATGTGTGTTTGGGGGTCCTTCCCTGGGTTAAACAAGCTTATGGCCATTAATGGATCTTACTGTGCTGTGTGCCCAGGAGACGGTTGAACACCTCCTTTACCACTATAGGGTTGAGCTTGATCAGCTTAGGCAGAGCCAGGATGACTTCCTTCTGCATGGCAACAGAAAGCAAAGCTCGGTCAGCGAGACACCCACAGACTGGGAGGGGTAACGCGCCCAGCGTACGTGTCTGTTCATCCACATACCTTCTCCAGGCCATTGATGACAGGGATAAGGAAGCGCACATCTGGAACACGTTTATGGTAAAGGTCTCGGACCCTCTCCACCAGCTCAGGGGAAGGAGGCACTGAGAACAGCACAGCAAAGGTTAACGTTCAACATTCCCAATGCGTTGTTGCTAATTAGTAGATGTCCATTAAGAAGGCATACAGACGCGGAATTATTAAGTTTCTCAGATTTGTACTATTTATACATTTCGATTTTTTACTTGCATGTATTATATATCCTTTTATGTTTATATTTATAGGCTGTATTTGGAATATGGAATTTGATGATTAACCCCACCTAAATGGCATTAATGTGCTACACATTACCATCAATATACAGATATAACAATATGTTGTCAGAGTAAGACAGTCAAGATCAATGCCCACAAGAATGCATTGCTAAAATAAAATTACCTAATTGCAAAGTTTTTAACATTACGTGTTTTGCTATTTATCTTCAGAAACCTAGGGTGGGGTTCACTTAAACGCTCCTTCAGAAGTAAAATAGATACTATTAGATCAAATATATCACCACATCAGCAGATGCATTGTAACAAAGCAGAGCCTG
>JAODUG010065842.1:0-13998 GCA_027564795.1 Aphredoderus sayanus
TTTTCTTTTAATTAAAATTATCGTACATCGTAATTATAGTTATAGTACATCTGAGGATTCAAAGCACTTTCCATAGTGTGTTCCTTTTTGTAATATGAACAACTATTTCTTAGCATTCATCTAGTCGGCAAATACCCGGAAGTGGAGTTGGGCGATTGCTTAGTGGGACAACTCGGTGAAAACAAAGTATTTTTTAATGTGGACCAAATCAGTGTTTGGCATTTCAGATGTTAAATAATGTGGAACATGCTGAAATGTTGATGTGCAGACCATGTCACAATCAGAACATGATGGAGAAGATGCATTGTCCATACTGTACTACCGTACTGTACAGTACAGTACAGTATGGACATTCGGTCAGATCATAATTCTTGGCATCGCCCAGGAGCTCATACGAATAACCTACACAGCCTACTGTACTAATAGCCTAAAT
This sequence comes from Aphredoderus sayanus, assembly GCA_027564795.1. Taxonomy (NCBI): domain Eukaryota; kingdom Metazoa; phylum Chordata; class Actinopteri; order Percopsiformes; family Aphredoderidae; genus Aphredoderus; species Aphredoderus sayanus. The sequence continues at coordinate 434 of JAODUG010065842.1, forward strand.
TTCAATACATTAAAATAAATAAAGACACTGCAATAACCACAAGAGTACATTAGTTTCACCACTGTTTAACATTTGGTTGCTAGGCCACAGCCGTTTGTTGTCAATGAGTTCTCAACCCACTGCCGGATATTACGTCAAGCCAACCAGACGAATTAGGAACTACTGGGATTGCAGGTAGCTTGTAAACACTGCTATGACAAACTAGTGTCACTGATGTTATACTAGGCTAAGATGTTATGGCATTGGGGACATCCTGAATACATCCTGTGTCACAATATAAACAATTATGCTTTGTCATATATGTGAGAGCATATTTATTTTGCTGCCAGATTACTATATGGTCTTATAATTAAAACTCAATAAATTAGTATTTAATGTCCTCATATTCACAGACTGGAATCATTGAATTCATTGTAAAGTACTTTAGATATCAGATTACCATTGGGATCAGTCAAAAATCAGTGCAGGAAAAGAAATTACCTGGATGAAATTGGTTGAGTGGTTAATTCATACAGTGCAATTAATGAAGTAATTATTAAAGCAATCTACCCAGTCTAAGATTGACTGAACAGATATAATTAAAATTCAGAAGTAGGTTAGGATTAGGCTAGGTTGATGTTGCTGACAAAACAGATTTTGTTTTACAGTGCGTTTTATGTTGAAGTGCCATACTAGATCAGAAGCCATGTAGAAGACTTTCTTTGGTGACATGACATTTTTCGTTATCACAAAATCTCTTTCTGTTCAGTTGAGGAAAACTGCTTTATAAAGCAATATGATAGGCTAGTTCTTGTGATGTTAACCCAACTAATCAAACCTATAGATTGCTGCAAGGCTAGATTTACATGTTAAAAGTATCATAATGCTGGCATTGGGGTTGTTTTGTTTGATGTTATAAAACAAATAATTATCTTACAAATAATCTGGCTAGAAATTACATGTGCCTGAACATGAACATTCCTCACCTTTATTATTTACTGTATATTTTTTAACCAAGAATATATAGCCATATTATTTAGCACACTGGTCAGTGTCTGGTCAATTTCAGCTTGCCCTGGTTACATTTATAATCCATTTATGTGAATGCTCAAAAATGAGTACAGGCTTAAAGAAAAGCAGCACTAAACAAACTTCAGGCTATGTGGTTTGACTTCAACTAGTAAAAAAACTAGTATCTTTAGAATAGAAATTATCTGCTGAGTAAAAGATACTATTACAATACCCCCAACAGACTGTCAATTATAAATGTCACGTGATTTTGCCTTATAGAAATTGGTTAATCAGCCATCTTCAGGTGATACTCAAACCAGTCAAGAGTGCGAGAGTAAATGTAAACCTAGGCTTTTTACATGTTGTTTAAAGAAGTGATCAAGTATGTAAGGTGTCATTTATTAAAAGGTAAAATGAACGACAGTGTCATCTGTAGGTTAATGTATTATACTGTTACTGTTCCTGCTGGTGCAGACTACGGATGAGATAAAGCTCTTGTGCTACTGTAATGGTTGGCTCCCCGCTGGAATAAACATTTAGATTAGCGGCACCTCTGTTTCAAAGATTAATTGGACTGCTACAGTGTACTGTACATGCAATGGCAATTGGGCGATATCATGTTATACGAAGAAGCCGTGGAAATGATCGGTCTATAAACTGAAGCTGCCCGGCAACAATAGACGACGCACCGTTTCTGCTGTTGCAATGCAGCAGTGAAAACTACACATGGAATGGAAATCCATTACAAAAACATGTGGCTACACAGTTGTAATGGATTTCTTCATATTGGGTTTTAATTATTTCAGAGCAGTTGCACAGGGTCGTGTTTGTAATGTTGTGACATCCAAAACAATACATGGGCAGATGTGTTTTGCACTGGACATATATAATATTAGGCCAAGCAAAAATTCTGATGCATGCTGCTTGGTGAGAACTAAAGATAGGATTGATATTTCAAAACTATAGGCTTAACATAGAACAAAAACACTAGATTGAGAGCCAGCATTCAGCCACGCAATTTATGCCTACTGTATACATTAGCAATGGTTTAGGGGTTAAACAATTAGTCAAGTTCGGGATGTCGTGCGAAATTGCCCAGCCTCAAGTGTCTCTGCCAGTAAATGGAAACCCCATTTAGAAAGAAAAGTAGTTATACTGTAGCATTATTTTTAGTCATGTGCTTTACGTGACTACTGTATTGAAATACGTCTTTAACATCTAAATTAGTCTGAATCTTGAGTGGGGTTTTCGCCAGTTATTTGGTTTCGGCACCTCAGGAGAGTACTGTACAGTATCACAGAATAGGGTTTCAACTAGCTGCAAGCTAGCCGTGATACTAGCATCTTATGTGCCCCGAAGACTTACTTACCAAAATTATTGTTGAATTAACGTCTCATTTGAAGTTGTCCGGTAGATGTCCAGGATATTTCCAATCCAAACATATGTCGGTAGCCGGACGTGGGCCAGCTTTTGCGCATTGATGCTGGGTGATAGTTCGATGGGGTTCGCTAGCGTTAGCGGCTAGCTGATGTTGTCCCCTTAACGAGCACCGAACCTCTGTTCGACTGAAAAAAGTTGTTTACCGTTCCGAGTGGTTTCACGCCGGAAAGTGGTTTCCTCCTTTCGACAAGCGAAACAAACAAATCCACCCCGGGAGGCGACAAAGATAAAGTGGTCCTTGTTGGGGGTTAATCGTGTATGGTATCGTGTCTTAAAAGAATCCAAAATGTCCACAACATTCAGCAAGGAAATACAAAAGGCAAAATGCGCACGACCTCCGCCAAAGAAAATCCCTTTCCTCTGATATGTGCCGCACCCAGATGTTTTTAGTCATAATTCCCCTTTTCTACTATCATTAAATGCAGTTCGCACATAAACGAGAACGAAACTATATTCGCTGTACAGCACTGTATGGTCAAGACGAGACGGAAGGCTTGTGCAACCTAGGTGGATGGAAGCATACCGATGTGTGTGCTCTCCACCAGAAGTCACCAAGCGAGTGTAAACCGTCGCTCTCACTTTCTGGCCCAACCATAATTCAGTACGTTAAATGCCGTTGCATATTTGGAATCCAAATATTGGACAATTTTGTGGTAGACTTAATATAAAGTAATATATACGAACATGTCATTGTTGTGATAACATAATGCTATTACAGACAATCGAAATTGTCATAAAATTATAATCGATTGTAGCCTAGGAAGACAAGTTACAGTACTTTCTCTCCTTAGCGCTTTTTCTGCCAGCCAGCATTGTGTCAACATTAAATACTACTCTCCAACTGGCAACATATTTTATAAAGGTATACATATTTTAAAATAATAATTTCCTGCTGTGAACTTTCTACAAATCTACTGCGTTCCTTTGGCATTTGCTGTATTATTCTGCCTCCTGGTGGAAGACTGAAAAACAAGCATTCAAAACCTTGCTGCGAGAAATGACTCTTTTACACATGCTGTAGTAATAGAAATTCGTTTTGTGGCATTTCATCATTTTGGTTTTGTACGGAAAATAATGTTTGCCTCTTCAAAAGTATCTTTTAAAATAAATTAATGTTACAGTAATAAAATAAACTGTATCCGGATCAAAACAACATAAGGCGAATATAGAAATATAGACAAGACCAATTTAAATAAATACATATAATAATTTACTAGTCCAAACATACTATCATGAACAATTTCACACTTTATTTCCATCTTATTTTTTACTCTGGCTTGCTGTCAACTCAAACCAACAGAGATACTGACGTGACTTAATACAGACTTTAGGCCTTCATTGGAGTATGGCCATATTTGTTTAGGGACAAAATTTCCCCAGAATCATTTAGTCCTTTGCATTGGAAGAAGGCGTCTTGACATGGTTCACGTCTCAGAAAGGTTTCCAGCATATCCATACCATCTACAGAGCCTCCAGCTTCTAGAATTATCCTCCTGTATTCTTTTCCTACCTGGAAAGCAGAATAACACTTGTGTTACGCATACTCACGTTTGATATTCTGTATTATGCTACTACTACTACTTTATGCATTGTGTGCACCAATGTTTTGGTGTACACTAGAGTGTATGAAAAGAATGCAGGACAAATGCACTGTTAATTGCATTAATTTTCAGCCACATTTAGTAATTGTCTAGATTTGGACACATGCATAAAAGCTACTGTAGTTATCAGTGTGCACCTTTGGATTCATGATGCCTTCATTTTTGAAACGACTAAAGAAGATGTCCATGGAATATACTTCACTCCACAGATAGCCATAATACTGACCATCATATCCCCCAGCCAAGTGGCTGAAGCTGGCCGTCATATTTGTACCTGCACAAAAAAGAAATATGCGCAAAATGTAATCAAGTACATCCTAAACATACACACATTCAAACACAAATATTTGTGGCCAACAACCATATTACTACAGTGATAGCAACAGCTAATCAACATTGTCCACGGTTTTGCATTATTTTACTGCATTCTGAATTGAATTGAATGAAACAGGAGCAGACACAGGGAAAACATGGCCTGGAAAAATAAGGACAGACCAAAACAAGACAGACATGGGTGAAGGCAGACTGTGACACAATGTCAGTGTCTCTTAAACAAAAACAATGGAGGGGCTACTGTACTGGCAGCTGACCTGGAGTAGAGGGAACACCCAGGATGTCACAGCAGTGTTTGGCAAACACCTCTGCTGTGTCTGCCTGAGACACAGTGTGCAGTGTCTGGTCCACTTTACTGAGCACCACCTGACGCAGGTTCAGGAGACCTAAATATGGAGCAAAGGTCTGTCAACACATCCACCCAGGCAATTCTCCTCAGGAGGTTTATATGCATTAATTAATTATTATTAATTAACGCTAAATGCATGCAATGCCATTTTAAGGGAACGTTATCTAACCAGTATTGGCTACTCTGGATGCAATGAGTTTGTTGAGTAAATTGTCTGGGATCGGGCTACCATCCTTGTAGTGACCGGACATTCTTCTAAGAGGCTCTGTCTCCCAAACCCAGTTTTCCAAAACTTGAGAGGGCACCTCCACAAAGTCAGTCTCCACCAGAGTCCCACTGAATTCTGAAAATGTGGTCTAATACAGAGTAGCATGTGTAAATTGATATAGGCATACAGTGAATCAATAACAACGTTGAATGAAATGATGGATTACATTAACTTAAGGTACCTTGGAACAAAGTTCATGCATGACATGACCAAACTCATGAAAGTAAGTCTCCACTTCATGGTGCTGTAGAAGAGCAGGCCAGCCTTGTGAAGGCTTTGTAAAATTAGCCACCATAGCTGCTACAGGAAGCCTACGTTTCCCATCAGGCCCTAAGCAGCCAGGTGAAAGCCCAAAACAGGCTGCATGCCCATATTTTCCTTCTCTAATGGAGGATGGGGACAGATATTTAACAGATTAGTTTAGTTCCATGTCATATTAATCACTTATCCACAAATCACCAATAAAGTGAACTGCTTTAGCCAACCAACTGCTTCACATTACCTTAAGAAATATGTATATTAAAGCACATTTATAAAAATGGACATGAACTGCCCATTTTGTTCTACAGAGATGACACTTAAACCACCTTGGATGTAGGTCGAGGTAGAATTGACCGACCTCCTCCCCCGTGTCGGTGTCGTGGACTGTGTAGAGGCTTACGTCCTCATGCCATACGTGGGCATGTTTCACCTGTGTGAAGGTCAGGCCCAGTAGGTCCTGATAGATTCCAAACAGTCCATCTGTCACCACATCCAGAGGGAAATACTCAATCAGTTTGTCTTTGTTCACCGCAAACTTGAGCTCTTCCACTTGATTCATGTAGTAAGGCATGTCCCAGGCATTGATCTGTCCATCAAACTGGTAGCCTTTCATTAAGCATTCCCTCTGCTTAAGTGCCAGAATGTATTTCCTCTCCTTGTCCCCGATGGGCTTCAATCTTTCATGCAGTTTATCTGTGAAATATAGGCATTACAGGATTAACAGAAAAGTACATGTTATAGTCACACTGTACTGAAAGAATACATTTAATTGAATGCTAATCTGTTCCATGTTCTTTCTGTTCGAGTACAGACGTTTGTCAGGTTCTTTTATTTAAAAAGAGAAATACTCCACGATTAATGTCTATTAAAATGATGTTTTGGTTTCAAACTTCGACCCAACCAGGAAGTGAAATTTGGGGTTCTGGGGATTTCATAACTCAAATGAGGTGTGTACATTTGAAGTTATTTAAGAATTAATTAAAGAGCATGTTACCTTTACAGTATATTGTGTGTTTTTGTGTGGGCTTCAGCTATTGACCATCTAAATAAATAATGTGTCCAATAGCAGTAATAGCAATAGTTGCCAGTAATAAACTCCCTGTGAAAAAGACAGACAGATTACACAATAAAGTATGTGCAGCACTTCGCTTGAGAATAAACCAATCATTTAAGCATTTGGCTAACCATGTGTATACGTAGTTGGCAACAGAAGAGTTATTAGTAGGGCATACCTAGAAAGTCAGACACATTGTTTACATTCTTTGCCATGTTCATCTCCAACACATAGTTTGCATGGCTAGTGAAACCGAGTATGCTGGAGACCTTTGATCTCAGCTGTATCAGTTGCTCAAGAATGGCTGTGTTTACCTGGCAAAAAAAAAAGGCATATAAAAGAAAATCCATTGGGTATGCAGACATAGTAATCTGTTTTACGTGAAATAGAATACAAAATAACTGCATTGCTTCTTGTCAACACCTCTGCAATGTACCACAGCTAAACCTGTATCGACTGTGTAGAAATATAAATCTATCAAGAAGTTTATCACATAAGGAAAAGGGTAAGGAGGAAAATACTACATTAAAGTAAGTAATTAAAGAAACTTTCAAATAATTTTTTTTACAATCAAACTGTCTTACCTCCTTACATCTGCTGTGAAAGGCTATTTCCATCTTCTGCCTGGTCTCAGGAATGTAACACCTCTTCATCAGAGGGTAATAATGTGGGTATTCAAGGGTCACTTTATATCGGCCATCTGCTGTCTTCTCCAGTGCATTGAGATAGCTATCTGCTAACCCGCCTTAGAGAGGAAGCAGAAGTCATGACAAGGGTGGGCACATTATGGGATATCAATACTGGAAGCAATATGTTTACCTAATTCACGCTCAGAGAAAACAAGAACAGTGTTCTCCTCATTCAGATTCTTATTGAACTCAATAGAGAGTTCACTTATAAGTTTAGAAAGCCGCTTTATTTCCTTTGATGAAGAACAGGAGCAAAATGTTAACACAAACGTCAAGAGTGGACACTGACATTTCAGTATTACCTAGCCATGCTGGACAAAAGCATGCCATTACTGTACCTCTTGAATATCTTTTGAGAGATGCAGTCCTTTACGTTTGCCTAACGTAACCAGGCGATCTAAAAATCTCTGTTCTTGGAGTGGAAGGCTGTCCTGCTGCTTTTTCTATGTATTAAAGAAACAAAACACTAATAAGAGATTCAACGCTGCCAGAATTTATGTATGTGCTTGAGCTTCTGCAAACATACAAAAAAGCTAAAATAAAATGAATTTTGTAAGCCTGTGAATGCGTGAAATTGTTACCATTTCAAAAATACAACTGCGCTGTGGTTCAGAGTGATTTGTTTTTCTTTGTCATGCCACATAAACCTGCACTGTAGCTCTGCAGCAATGGTTTGCACTAGCAAACATTCTGAGACATGATCCCCTCCTCCCCCACAACGGGGTCATAATAACTTCATTCTTGGATATTAATTTCAGACTAAACCAGCAAAACAGTTCCATATGCTAAATATAAACTACTAGCATCATAGTGTGTTCACCCAATGTGCTTTAATAACCTTAGCTCTCACATTCAATTGTTGCCCTTTTAACTGACATGCTATGTTATATTAACCTCTAAAGATGGTGCTCATATTATAAAGACTTTGCTAAGTCTTCCCACATTACATTTAATAAACATAAATCAGAACCTGATAAACATATTAGTTATCAAGTTAAATTAGAGCTTAGAAGCCTGTGCAAACAGCCTGCCTGCCTGCTGTTACGCTTTGGGCATTTCATGTGGCCACAGCAGCATTATTTAAAGTACCTGCAAAGCAGTAATTCTCTTGAACACGTCTTCTCTCATACTTATCTCCACATCAAACTCTGACAGTTTCTTGTCAGCCTCTGTGCTTGCTGACCGAACCTCCTTACAAGGAGACACATACTGGGGGAAGTCAAGTACATGGCGTGATGCTAGAAGATTTATAAAAATATACAAGTAATAACAGAAAGAACAATGACAGGATTCATCTTTTATATATACTGTATATGTTTGTATGTATATTACACTTCTAATATGTGTGTATATACCTACATGCATAATCCATCTTGGCCATTGCCAAGGCTTTCATAGTGTTTTCCACTGAGACATCATCTATATTTAGTGAGCCAATGCTATCATAGGCCTGTTTTATCCTCCTGATCAGGTCATCAGTCATTCTCTTGATGGCATCTGGAGTGAGGTCCCATCTTATTGCGTTCCTGCCATTTCCTGGTATCACAGAGCCTTTTGTAAGGGTCATTTTTATGCCACGTTTAAATCTTGGAGAGAAAAAGAAAATAAGAAAATATGGTTATCCTCCCACATCCAACTGTCACAGTTGTTAATAATGTGAATATAGAAATAAGCGATGTTGTTACACAATAAACATAATTAATAATGTGATTGACACAGTTACAATGAAACAAATAGTGGGAATTACACAAAACAGATTTTGCCACGGATTATCTGATACACTTTTGACAAGTTTCCAATGTGAAATGCAACCATAAAAACAAGCAGTCATAACTTGTCAGTTTGTCACAAATGGTGGGTTATTCATTCAAATAGCCACCTTAAAATGTACATCTGTCCACCCATTACGCCTAGGCTACGGCTCATATAAATTTGCTCTGCTACACATTGCATAACGTGTGTTATATTATATCCATAGGCATATTAGCACAGACAGACATACTTCTGTACTGTGACAGCAGAATTTAATGTCAGCCGTTGCAGCCAGCTACTGTAACGGGATCAAAAGAGCCAATACATTCTAGAAGGTCAAACTGGCAAGGAACTTGAAACATGCGTGTTCAGCATGTTTTCCATGCTAAACGATTTATTTCCCGCTAGTATGCCGCAAATAGCCCGGCTCGTTTACACAAGTTCACGAAGTTTTAGGCTATACTGTATTGAATTCAGACTATTGTGAAATGTATTATGGAATCACATACAAACTTTTAAGTTGTTATAGCACTGGAAAAAAGACATCCCTTAGAATACTGTACGGTACCAATCAAAATACCATACTGTCAGTTTTAATTATTATTATTATTATTATGTTGGCATACCGGCAATGCGTTTGGCACACAACAACCCGATACCAAAACATGCCAGCGATTTCATGCGTTTAATAAATAAGAAACAAAGTTTTCCACAGACTACATGCGTTATGATTGACTAAATCACTCCTCCACAGACGTGCCTTACTGCTTCCTGGACAGCCTCCTCAGCAGTGTTGCACCGCAGGTTGTGTCTATGGGAGAACGCATCACCGCGGTTGCATGCGTGCTTATTTATTTCCGTCTTGTGTGCGGTCACTGCGCATGCGCCGAGGATGCTATCAATTTGACAGAAGTTCATATGACGCGATAGCAGAGACAGCTGGAAAGAGCTAAGGTAAGTGGGCGGGGGCATGGAATACCATCATTAGATACAATGGATACATTGTTATTTACAGATGGTCTTCTAGGTATTATGAGGAAAACCCTGGATCCGAGGGAAATCCTTTGTATTATTTTCGTGCGTATTACAGGGAACGTCAGAGGCAAAGGGTTGTGATCATTCAGCCATCACAGTCTGCACAATGCATTAGCTATATCACTGGACGATGTGGTTACAGGCCATTGGAATGAACATTTTCAGTGTAATGTTAATGTTGTCGGTTCCAAGAGCGATCAAATGTAGATTCCAGTCTCTCATCAGGGTTACATCTCAGTTTATGCATTACTACATTTACGTGTGTCAACACAGGGTGGGACGGGTAGAATCTATCCATGTATTTAGGCTACTCTTTATAAACAAATAAACAAACGTGTTGTCTGTTAATAACAGCAGTTATTACACAGCCCTGTGTGTCATAACTTGTTTTGAACATGTAATAGTAGAAGTATTACATAATTGTGGGTAAATGCATGTCTGTAACAACCAAAATGCAGATTTCATCTCCCTGATTGTCACAGTCAGAATATGTTCTGTGCTGTGTAATATTAAGTTACTATTTGTTGTTGTTGATCTAAGTAGAATTAGGGAGCATTGTTCATTGGTTAATTGCCAACACAGGACCAGAAATACTCAGGGATTTGAGTCAAGACCCAAATCTATCGCATTAATTTAAATAATGGCTACAGTGCCTTTCACTGAAAGATAATCTGGAGTCATTGTCACTTTCTTTCCAACTTCCTTTGCCCAGCACTTTGCAGAAAAAGATGGCAACAGAGAAGCGCTTGGCATTCTCTATTGTGCAGTTTCTGCGAGATCAAGCACATTGTGGGGCTTTGAATTCAGATGAGCAGGAGAGCCTCGAAGGTATGTGTTTTAACAAAATTTGTTTAAGGACACGTAGTTGTCATCATATGAGATTAGGCATGAGGATGTGAAGGAATGTTTGGGCTATCGATGACATGAGATCTGTCATTCTGTTTGTATCAAGTTCACTGTTTTAAGGTAGTTATAGTCACCCTACTGTATCTGATGCAGATTTGAGATTCACCAACCACAATGTTTTGGCCTTCTTAATCCAGTTGCAATACAATGTTTGGAAACCACCTTCAAGATCAGCGCAGGTGACTGCCATCTTGCTGTTCCCCAGCCTCTAACAGAAATCTTCCTTAATTCGCTGTTAAAGGTGAGGCCTATTACATCTATCACATATTAAGTGGTACCATGGTTTTCAGATTGGTTTTCTGACAAATTATGTAATACTATTAAAAAGAAAGCTATAATCTAATAGATACAGATACATATAAGCTCACATATGAACATTATTGTAGCTTTAACTTACTTCATAGGGTGTTCAAACAGTACAATTAACTAGAATTAAATCTGTGATAACGGAATACTGTATATTCCATTCCATTTAAACAGCAACTGTTTCAAAAATGCTTTTTCCATTGTGTTTAGAATGACAATATAACCTTACCAGAGACCTTCCCATCACCAGAAGAAATTGAACAAGCAGAGCAACTCAAGAACGAAGGTAGGCTAACTGCTCAAGTGCTTCCATACAGTACCCATGTCTTTTTATAGATGTACTTTCCATTTTACCAAACAACACAACTTAGAACACAAGAAGATCCACTAATATGTCACCCAGTCAAAATATAGATTACCATTTTTCATTATACTATCTATTACTTCTGTACACCACAAATTAATGCCTTTTTATTTTATTTTTCAATATTTTCACATGTTGGCCTAAATATATACTTTGAAATCCATCGTACAGTACAATCATACAAATGACAAATGTTTGAATGCTCTAAGACATATTGCTATGATAATGAATATACTCCCTCCCTGTGACAAACTCATCTTTAATTTGTAGGAAACAATCACATGAAGGAGGAGAATTACACCTGTGCTGTTGAATGCTACACCAAAGCCATTGATTTGGACCTGAGAAATGCCGTCTACTATTGTAATAGGTAAAGGAACTTCTAACAGTGTAATATGGTATACTTATAGCTCTGAAAACGTTTTAGCAATGCACATTTCTTTCAATATAATATCAAGATAAATATTAGAAATATTATATTAATTAATCAAATATTCTGTAAATATTTAAACATATATAGTAAAATATAAATACATGTATGTGTGTTATAAAAAGTAAACTGATGGAGCGGTCTCAATTATTTCAATAGCTGTATATAAATCATGTGTTTTCATGTTTGTGTTGCTTCATTTGTATATTCATTATGCATCTGAGCACAATGAAACAAGGCCATGATGAAGCTATCCACACAAGGCTAAATGACAATCTGGGATCTGGCTTTTGCGCATTGCAGAGCTGCAGCTCATAGTAAACTGGGAAATTATACAGAGGCAACTGGTGACTGTGAGAGAGCCATAGGGATTGACCCCAACTATAGCAAAGCCTATGGGAGGATGGGGTGAGTCTTGCGTTTACAACAGAAAGTATACCAGTGTGAAGTTAGATTTTGTTACTGCTGTTACTTTTCTATTTCTTTTTTGTAACTACTGACCTTTTGGAATCTAGTACTTTTATGTAATTTATACTTTTACCTAACTTTCTGTGACTATATTAATTGCAAAATAAACAGAAAAAATGAAACAAATTGGCACTCTATTACACATATCTATGTACTTTTCAGGAAAAATATAATGGATATATGAGTTCAAATGGGAACAAATAATTACTTTGATACCTAATACTCAATTATATTAGGAATAGGTTAATTTTTTATTTAGACCAGTACTTGACTTGCAGCAAGTTAGTTGTATTTTAGGCTATACATTTTCAATTGTTTAGAACATTTGGAGTTGTAATATGTTTTCTTTCTCGTTTTCTCGATATAGACTGCCCTGTATTATATACTGTACTGTAGGTCAGCGGTGGAAAAGATCTGTGTCCTTCTCCTATGCTCAGGTTGGCTCTGACTGCCATGAACAAGTATCCCGAGGCTATTTCCTACTTCAAAAAGGCTTTGGTATTAGACCCAGAGAATGACACCTACAAATCAAACCTGAAGATTGCAGAACAGAAGCAGAGAGAGGCAACCAGCCCTGTAAGTAAATGAGCTGTTTTTCAGTTGCAATTTATTTTTATGTATCTTTAACACTTCTGGAAAAATTACCTGTAATATAATTTGACAGATAGCTGCTGGATTGGGGTTTGACATGGCTAGTTTAATCAACAACCCTGCATTCATCAGCATGGTAAGTTTATGAATCATAATACCAAAATTGGAAACTGTTGATGTGTAGGTTGACTGCATTTGTCACACAATTTGCACCAGCTCTTAAAAAAGGTTGGTATTATACAGTAGGCTTTAGGAATACAATATTAGATGTGGACCCCTGATTCTTCCAATAATCGATTATTGTTTTGTCATATAAACGCATATTCCCGAATGCTGTGTGGCATGCACTCCTCTCTTCCCTCCCCGTACAGCCTTATGCACCTTCATACAGTACGTAGTTGAGTCTCAAAGTTGCACAGAGCTGAGCTGGGCATGTGGTTGTGAGGAGCTTTAACACAAAGGGGCTTTTAATACAACTAATGCTGGCAGTGGTGGGTATTGCCGAATGCTTTATTTGTGTCATATGAGTGTTTGATAGGCTACGAATGTTTTTACAAGCGTGCCAACATTTTATTATAGCAACAAAATACAGCCGCCTTGTCTGTCTGACAGCGACTGAGGACCTAAACCACTTGATTACGTAGCTTACTGTACTTAACCCTCGTAATGTCCTCTGGGTCAAAATGACCCAAATCACTAGCTCTTTGTAGCAGATAGAAGGCGCTAAA
>JAODUG010065862.1:0-13995 GCA_027564795.1 Aphredoderus sayanus
GGGGGGCGGGGTATGTTTCTCCTGTTTACAAAGGTATAGAACTGAACTATATCATCAAGGTGTAATCTCTACTGCAACCTTCGAGTCAAGTCTGTGATGATTCACACACGCGTGGCATTTGTCCAGCCGACATCAGAACATCACAATTGCATGGTGCAAAATGATTGTCTATTGACATCTAGGGTAACGCACTTCATGACTCATACCTTTGGAATTAAGACCTGAATACAGATGTTAGGCTCGCCAACACATGGACACACACATACACACACACTAACTCATTTTTATAGATGCGCGTCAACGCTGCACAAACGTAGGTGCACAAACATAAACAGAGATTATAAAAACAGAGCACACACACACACACTCTGCCCCAGCTATATAGCAGAGAGCCCCACGAGATGGATTTTCATTAGGGGTAGTCCTGAGTAAATATTCCCCAAAGCGGGGCCCAGCATGTCACACAGTCATGCAAACATACTCTTACACACTTGTGTACCACATAGATGTGCATACAGTACACGCACACACACACACACACACACACACACACACACGCGCACACACACACACACACACACACGCACACGCACATAATCTCTCACACACACGTCCATGCGTCAATATAATTCCACATACACTCCAGGGGTTTTTATGTGGCTACAGCTGTGTGCCTACTGGCCTTGGCAGCAAAAGATGAAGCGATGGAAAAACATGGGGGGTGCGGGGGGCTGGAAGTGGGGGGGGGGACATGGACACACTGCGGTGGAAGACTTGTTATCATGGGAAAGATAGGGGAAACAAGTAAAAAGAAAGTGAACTCACGTGGGCACAGTGTTTTTTTCTATTTCCTCTTTCTCCACCGTCTCTCTCTACCTCAGCCTGGTTTGAATGTGTAAGGCTTGTAATGGAATGGCCGCATTTGAGTCCCGGGCCATACACTCCTGGGACACACTGCTCTGAGAGGGCAGGTGAAAGTTCACCTGGCAGGCATGCACACACGCGAGCGCCATGACCACGGAAACAAAGCGGTGAGGCGAGCAGGCTCTGCACCTTTGCCAGAGTTCACATGCCCACTTCTCTGGGGCCTCTGCCTGTCACCCTGCGTTTAACTTCCCACTGCCAGCAGCAGGCGCAATGTACAGCGCCGAGGCGGTGGTAAGAACTGTCCACCGCCGCCCACCCACCCACCCATCTGGCCTTTTGAGATCTTGACAGAGTCGACTGGTAAAAAGTCAAATGCAGCGCATTCTATTCTGCCAAAATCTGGGGAGCAGTGGATAGTCTTGTTTTTGGCCGGGCCAGTGTAAAATGAGGTTGACACCATGCCAGGCATCGAGATGTTTTCTGTCACTCCAGTTTATTTATTTATTTATTTGTTGTTGGGGGTTTTTTGTACCCCCAGTAACTGTAGGACTCAGTGTGATGCATTAGTGTTCCAAATGGCAGCACAGCAATTGATATTAATTATTGGTCTATTATGGTTTGTGACACTATCAATCTGTTATCAGCTGGCTACACCAATGACTGGAATTAACTGTCACTTCTCAATATCAGCCAAGTCATCTATGTTTAGAGTTCCTTGGAGTTCCTTCATTACAGTAGACAGTTATTTTAATAACACCCTACTAATGTGGCTGGAAACTGCAAGGTTAAAAAAGGTTTTATGATGTACTTTTTGTCTTTGCAGTCTGTGTTAACATAGTATTTAAACATTGTTACATTTGATAGGCTATATTAAATATAAAAGTTCTTACTTGGAGCTGAAAAGGGGTTGTGGGGGTTTAGGGAACAGTGGCAACAGAGGCATATTATAACCTTATACGGTTCATGTATATTTGATAGGTTTCGCCAGATGTGGCCCCGGATGTGTGGCAGTGTATTGGTGAGCAATCTTTCACACCGAGCACAGAGAAATTACATTTCATCTCAGGTCTCAAATCTAATACACCCGCTTATATTTACTCACAGTTGTGAAGCATTGTAATGCAATATGAACCTATACAGAGGATGTGGGGCTGTGCAAAATACAGTTAAACGAAAATGCGTTCAGCAAACAGTTCCAAATACCATATAAGCTTCCATACCGTAGCTCCGACTGTAGTTGTTTGACACTGTATGGGGCTAAGCTTTTTAGTGGTTGAGCAATAAAACTAAATGATTCACAAACCTACTGTGGAGTTCTAGTTCCTTTCCTCAGTCATGTTTTCATTAGAAGTTACATTGTCTTTAAAGTATTGATTGTCCAAAAATACTGTTGGGTCAGAGTAAAACTTAAAGAATTTATGGGATATCTATTAAACAAAGTCATGTTTGAATTGTCAAAGAGTCAGAACAGGTGCATGTCCAAAAATACGCAGCAGTTTAGGGTAATTAACGCAAACTGAATACATCTCTAATGCATTATGTGTAGCCTGGTAAGAGTCAAACATGCAATAAAATCCCAGTGCTAGTGCCTATCAAAGATGAAATACTTGTATGAGTCACCAAAGGCATTCAGATGCATGTGTGTCTCTCACAATGGATGCAAAGTCAGAGTTAGCATGCGGAGTGCCTTTTTCCCATGCAAAGAGCCCTGGCCAGCCTTGAATACTCTCTGGGGACAAAGGCACCCAGTGAAGAATTTTAAGTCTTTTCTTTTTTTTCTTTTCGTTCTCTGTCTTTCCCCTTTTCGCTCCCCCCTCTCTCAGTTCAGCACAATGAAAATAGATGGCTGCAGCTCAGCAATATGTCTGTTTGTTTTGCTAAGATACATGTTCTACTTAGGAGCACATATAAATGCGAAGTAAGCACAGCCATATGCGTTTTCATAGGCTAGGCAAAAACATTTGAGGGATTAATAAATGCTTTATTTAACACCAGTTTAATATTACTCAAATCAACATCCCGGCGCGTTCGTACATTCCCTAATGCCAATGAAATAAACATGAAACTGGGTTGAATTTGTTTCTCAGGAGATCATCGCGTGGTAGTCCCGAGCTTTATTTCAGATACGCTGTGCAAATAGCTCCCGATTCCCTTCCAGTCGGCTTCATACGTTCCAGTAGATCTGAAACGGGACTGTGTTGCCACTGGATGTTTTCCAAGCCATTCTTACACAGAGTCGTAACCCAATTGTCTCAACATGCACTTATAGTAAGTGGCTGACTGGCTGCGGTGGCAGAGGAGTCTGTGCTACAGTAAATGACAGGATGGGAGTGAGCGCGGTATATGAGCCGTGATGCAGGGCGGGCACACAGAGTGCACCGTGGGGATGGGCTGTTGTGGCAGGGCTGCTAGCTCGGCTCAGTCTGCGCCTTTTCTTAGCACGCGCCGGATAACCCTGCAGACATACACGCAGCACAAAACACACACACACACACACACAAAGAGAGGCGGCACAGATGCACACCGACAATCACACAAGGACACATACATGTTTTAACAATGGGAGGGCTGAAGGTGGAAGCACTTTTCTGCACATAAATATTGTATATATTGTGTGTGTGTATATATATATATATATATATATATATACACAGGTATATATACACAGGTTTATATACACACATACAGCATACACACAGCCCATTCAGCAGGTAATTCCACAGGGTGATGGGATCATATCTGCGGCCCAGTCCCATCCTGCACCTGAGCTTTGCTCTTCAATCTTTAATGGGCGCCTGGCGACACGGAGGGACACTGCATCCGTCCTATTTCTGTGCACTGTTTGCATGGTGACCCCCCCCCACTCCCCTCCCGGGGCTGCAGGGCGGCTGACACCACGCATGCACGCTGGGCACAGCTGGCTGCTGGGAGATATGTCCGCCGCCCGGCGCCATGGCTTACAACCGCTGGCCCTACCAAGATGCTAATAAGCAACAGCCTTGCCAATAGCACGAGCAGTGCGGTTTGGAGCCAAGCCTAGGAATGCCTGCATATTCACTATTATTTATTTATTTATTTATTTATTTATTTATTTATTTTAAACCCCGACCCCCCCGCCCACCGCCCATCCATGTCCATTAGCAGTATGTTGCTGGTTGCTGGTGTGCTTGGTCAGTGGGGAAAATACGTTTCCGCCTACAGTGTGCCCTGCATGGAGCTCCTAATGAACCTCCTGATTGGTGTGGCAAGAAGGCTGTGCGTGTGTGTGTGTGTGTGTGCACATACAGGTGGGTGGTGTAGTTTATTATTACACAAAACGTTTTAATTCTTTTCCATGGGCTGTATGGGAAAAACATCAGACTTGACATGGGGAATGTGCTGCTGCCGGTGGTTTATTGAGTCACGTGGGCTTCCATGTGCTAACATGACATGCAATGCAATTCAAATGTTTCATTGTACTGAGGGACATTGGGCAGAGCCTCTTATGCAAGCTGCTCGCCTTTACATCGGAGCTCCAGCGCATCTTGAAGGCACGCGGTGAGCTTTACGTGGAGTTCAGAGCCGGCTAGAGCACTATAGGATGGCGGATAACGGTCAGGGTAAACAGTGGCTGGCACCCACCCACCCACCCCTCCTGCTTTTAGCACGGATGTGTGCATTCATCTCCCTCACCACCCGTGCCTCACAGCTAACGTCCCTCCCTCCCTCCCTCCCTGCTGCCCTCTCCTTCCCTCCATCTCCCTTCTCCGTTCCTTCCCCCACCGCTCTCTCGTCCTCCGGGGGGGGGAGTGTATACCCTGGCGATAATTTGTCTGTCACAAATGCAACCGTCCCCGGTACACGTCGTCCCCTGGCCCCAAAGCTGGAAAGCGAATTGGGGGAGAGCAAAAAAATAAAAAATAAAAAGAAGCCGCTACAGCAGTCCCAACTGGCTGTCACGGGCAACACGTCACCCAGAATAGAAGCTTCCCATTCCTACACATTTCTTGGCTCAATTGTCATATTTGTGAGAATGCGTTTTTTTTTTCTCTCTCTCTCTCTCTCATTGTCTTGTTCGTCTTCATTTTATTTTCTATATACAGTGTGTACTGCATGCAGTATACAATATATGCTGTATATTCTTTTCTCTGTGTTTTCACCCTGCCACTATAGTCGTTTCTCACTGATGATTCATACTACGGGTCTGTCTTACCCCAGACTGATGCTCAATATGTAAATCCTGACCATGTGAAGAGTGAATGTGGAGCAGGAAATAGGTTATACACGCTGTGTTTTTGTACACAATAGCGTGCAATACATCAGATGGTTGTGAGCACTGCATGGCACTGAAACTCGTTCAACGGGTTTCTCCCCTAAAGAATAACAACTTTCCATGGAAGCTAAACATACTAATAATGTCACCTTTCGCACGCTGATATGAAATCTATTTGTAGATACCAAAGGAGAGAGGAGAACAAATCAGAAAGCATCTTTAACGACTTGTCTCATCTAATGAGATTAGCAGAGCCTCTTATGCAGCCATGACACGGGAGATACACACAGATAACCCTGTAATAACTCATTATTCTTCCATATTCCACACCCACGCCTCATCATAGTGTGTGCTGTCGTGCGGACATACAGGTGTGGACATACCCATGGCTCTCAGGTGCATGTGTGCCACCGTGACACAGGGGATGGCACTAGCAGACAATAGCAAGACGAGCTCTGCTATTAGGAGACTGCTGCATAAGTGCCAAATGCATGAGTCCAAATCAAAGAAGATGCACTGTATGAAATGATGAATGAATAGTGTGTGTGTGTGTGTGTGTGTGTGTTGTGCTGATCAGTCCAGTTCCATTAGTTTACAATGCATCATAATTCTAGTCATAACCTTATACATTCCTAGGCTCATGCATAAATATACATATATGTGTTCATTTTAGATTTGAGGAGCAATACATCTGAGAATAGCTACTGTACAGGCAGTAAGGGACATTGAGCATGTAGTGTAGTTAAGATCACCAATAACACTTTATACTTTTTATCTTCTTGAAGAACTTATTCATATGTAATCGTTTTCTGTCTGACAGAAGCCCCATTTACAGGTTTATTACGGATTAGAAAAATCCATGCAGCACTATAATTTGATTCTGACATGACAGCCTATACACAAGTCAATATGTGTGATTCACTTATACACTGTACTTTAAAGTTGGATATAAAAAAATGGTTACGAATGAAAAGTTATGAATTGTATTTATTTTATATTTCTTTTATTATTATAGTTGTTATTGTATCATCACTAAATACATTTTAGAACGAGCTCATCTGCATTCCCATGGATTACAAGTGTAGGAAAAACAAAACCAATCGATACTGGCGTGCTTATATTTGACACAGGTGTGGCGCACATGCCTGTGATTAACAGCCAGATTGATTAGCTGAAGGAGGAGCCATGTGCATGTGCGCAGGCCGAGGAGGCGGGTGTGCATGTGACGATGAGGCCTGGAGTGTGTGCTATTGACTAGTGGGTGTCATGTCGTGATTAGTAGGAGATGCCACACTCGCCGAGCCACAGCAACACATCGATCCCGGGAACCTGGGCCCAGTCTGTCAATGGGGTCAGTGTTAGCCTTTCCCCCTCGCTCCTCCCCCCCAATTTATCATGTTACATGTCATCTTGTCTCGCTTCCTTTCCTTGCACTAGCATCTCTCCTTTACACTCCTCTGCTGCCTTTTCCTTCCCCATACCTCCCACTCCTTTTCCCGGTGTCGTTTTTTTTTCATCCAGGCTCTATCGCTCTCCTTTTCTCCTTTTCTTTCCCCTCCTCCTCCTCCTCCACCTCATCCTCCTCCACCTGCTCCTCTCCACACCCATGGATCAAACTCTTTATCTGGCCTGAGCCACAGCCTGCAGGCATCTAGGCAGTCTCTGCCGAGGCTGTAGCAGAGGAGCTAGAGCTTCAAACAACATCATACAGGGCTAACATGAGGCTTGCCATGCACTGATAGAAGAAAACACTGGCCCCTGAGATGTTGGTTTTTATATGGACGCGCCGAAGCATCGGCAGGACCCTCCCTATGCCTCCAAGCCTGCTGCGCTCGATATCAGCAATGTTGCAACACTACATCCACTCTTATAGCACAGGAGACGGTTTGTAGCTAGCAGGCAAGACAGCATGTGTTTGTATTCATGCAAACGAACGTGGATTCCCTGTCATCAGAAGGCCTTCTATTATGAGATCAAGCCAAACTAAGTGAATACATTTGGGCTGGAAGATAATTGCAAAGCCAGGTACTGTAGCAAAGACGGTTGTAAAATATGAAACAAATGAGTTGTGCAGGATGAATCACTGTGTGGGCCAGCTGATGTCACATTACATTGTTAACACTTCACAGGAAGAAGGGCTTATTGAATGACGCTCTTATGTATTGTAGTGTGTACTGTAACACGTACACAACCGCAGTCTCTGCTTGCTGTAGCCACGGTGACAATTCTACGGACGCACCTCTGTCTCCCAAACTGCCATTTGCCCTTTTCACGTCGGTTTGATGTGGATGAGTCCAATGCCGGACACAGGTTTTAATGGAACGGAAAGACATTGTACAGAGTTGGGAGCCCTGCCAGACCAACGGCCAGTTTCTTCTATAGGCTAATGTGCGATTGGGCCAGATGCGTTTGTGTTCAAATGGAGGCAGCCTCGGGTAAGTTGTAGCCATGGAGACAGCAGCATTAACCCTGTGTTGTGAATGCAAGTGGCCATGGTTGTACAATTAGACTCATTTCATAAGCGTATATCGCTCTGGCGTCAAAGACTTTGGGCGATATTACAGCGTCGGCCAGCGCTGTCTCATGGGCAAAAAAATAACAGAGCAGCTGCCTGCCTTGAGACGAGAGCTGAGAAGAACTACTGTAGAAAATGAGACGGTGAAAGGTAAAGAGGTCGAGATCTCTTGAGCGAAATGTAGCGGCCGAGCTAAAGCCACATTTATTGAGTTTGCCCAGCTGAGTGCTAGCCTAGTTTGTTGATGTGTGTGTGTGTGTGTGTGTGTGTGTGTGTGTGTGTGTGTAGGGGTGTCTTGGATAGACGGCATGTCTTTGGAGATTTGCTTACTGTGAGGAGATGTTGGAGGTAAGATGGCTCAGAGGATTCAGGCTCCAATGAACGCAGGCTTATGTCTAATAATCAGCAGGCAGGGACTGTGTTCAGTCCCTCAGAGAGAGCGAGCGAGAGAGAAAGAAGAGATTGTAGGCAAAGAAAGTACAAGATGCAGTAGTACTGTATAGTTGCAGAAGAGAAGTGGAGCGGGAGAGGGTGGGGGTGGAGAGAAGAGGAGATGTCCCTGTGGCCACGTTATTGCTCTTGCAAAGCATGGCTTTCATGTGTATGGGAAGAATTCTGATAAGATTTTGCTGCTTTACATATTTTTCACCCCTATTAGCCGAGTCACATGTGGAGTATTATCAGTAATATGAATCCCAGACCTGAGAGAGAGAAAAAAAAAGAAAAAAAAACGATTGGATTGGCCAGTACAAACCTTCAAGGTCATCCAACAAAGCTAAAATCAAGCTTGTTATATTTGCAAGATTTTTTTTAAATATTTTTTGTTGGATGACATTGCTAAGGTTGTAAGCATTTTGTTGGATGAGTTTAACAGTCGCATATATCACAGCAGCACACTGATAAAACTCACTGCTAATGCTTCAGTGATTTTTGCCAGCTGTTCCATACTGCGAGGTAGAGCCATTTATGGTACCCGGTGACACAACAGCAGCATTCTAAACATAGACACGTATGCAGAGGCCTACATTTACATATTATATACACAAAAATATATCTGAGCAAAAGAACCCAAAGCACAGATGCATTCTTCTTCCTGCCGCTCACAAGGTAACACATGGTAAAGATGGCTGTACTGTAGTATCTCCCTAATATCAGCATTTCATGAATGTTGCCCAAAGCCCAGGAAATCTGATTACCAAATAAGGGATGGAGGATGATTAAGCTCCATGCCAGAGAACCTCAGTCTTGAAACATTTTGTTGTATGCTTTCAAAAATTAAATGGTAAATTGTTACGCATAGATTAATCACAGCCCCTGGACTTGATTAATTTGTGTGTGCGCGTGCGTGTGTGTGCGTGTGTGTGTGTGGGTGAACTGTTTCTCTAACTGATGCTGTGGTCGTCATGCTCCAAGGTCAACTTTCTTTCCCCCGTCTAGGGTGAATTATCCGAAAGCCGCTCCAGCAGCCCAGGACCCGCGCCACGCAAACATTTAACGGGTGTCTGGCAAAGGCGGGGCGGCATTGTCGAGGTCGGCAAACCGCGGCACAGGGGCCGCTGCAGTAGATGGCGCCAGGGCCCAATGAGTGATTACCTCGGCGCTCCAGTCATAATTCAGTGTGACCTCAATCTGCCAGCAAAGCTATGGTTTGATGGATATGCTCACAGTTTGGGTGTCAGGCTCTCGCATGTCAAACACAGGCAGATAAAGACGAGGCTATCTGTTGCCTTCACGAAGCAAAACATGCCAGATAAAAAAAATAAATAAAAGACGACACACACTTGTTGTGGCGATGGCGTTCTAGACAAGCACTCGCAGCGCCATGGCTTCCTGTTCCCTCCACCTCATGGGAATGCTGTCGTCTGTGTTTCCACTGGTATGTGCATGATGCCCCGATAATGAAGTCAAAACAATGGCACAAACATTTACCCTCTGTTGAAATGATTCCCATCAACTGTCAAGTCTATCCATCATCATTAGGTCTTATCAAAGTCAGCGTGGGCGCAGGTGCGCACGCACATAAACGCGCAAACAGCCTACCAGCGTGAATAATTAGTGGATTCCAGTAGGTGTTAGAGCTCGTGGCTCTGTCTCTCTGACCTTCCCCAAGTGAGCTTTTAACCACAGCGGGGGCTCATCTCCCAACACACAGCTCTAATACATATTTATTGGCACTGTGACAGCTTGTGCGCGCGCTGGATTTATCTGTTTCTCTGCAAACAATAGTAAACCCTTAGTCATTCATCCTCCCCCTCATAGGGCCAAAGCCTGGGATAAATCTTGTGTAAAAAAAAAGAAAAAAAAGACAAACAAAGAGAGAAAACGGCACCAGCATCTGGCCCTGTGGTGTCCCCGGGCACACACGACCAGCGACAAGCGAGGAGCAGATCCAGAGCCCAGTTTATTATTTCTCACTCCCTTTAATTATTTATTTATTTCAATGTAAAAGCTGAGGGAGCGGTCGCGGTCACGCCGGGAAGCACTGGGATTCAGGGCGGAGTCCCTCGCTCACCGCCGCAATCCGCACGCGTGTGCGGGAGGGCAACACCACTGGAGGAGGGAGGGGAAGGGGAGGACAGGGAGGAGGAGCAGGGAGGGGCACCGGGATTAGGCCCCGGCCCCCACCGCCCCCCCGTCTACTGTACCTCCAGGCGACAATCTTTCATCTGGCGCCTGCCCCTCCTAATGCTTTCTGGGAAGGGGGATCCTTGACATCTGCTTCCTCTCGCTGGCACAGCACAGAGGCAGCCACCCTGCAGAGAAGCCCAAACCGCAGGGTGGCTCGGTGGGGCAGGCAGGCCAGAGCCCCTCATGGTCCCCTCCCTATAAAGTGCTTCTGGAGCTGTAACCAAGGGGGCTGCAGGATGCTTTAGGAAGCTCATGTGGACCACTGCTACAGCATGTGAAAATGGGGAGAGAGAAGGCACGGTTGCATATACTGTACACATGATATGCAGAATCAGTTTTACTCTGCTGAATCCTTAGCTTCCCACACAGACACGTGAACACATTCAGAAGTGATACTACTAAACACAATCGCCGTAGAAACACTTCACAGTTCATTCTGCCAGACACATTTATTCCACTTACTTCATTCGAACAAATAAATGTAAATAGCTCGGTAAATAAACGCTTCATCTCAGCCAGGGAAAAATAAGCCCCCCCACTGGTTCTGATTAAGACTAGCAGTGATATATCTGGCACTTAAGTCCTCTGTTTACCTCATAAACACAAAGACATAAACAGAGCCACCCACGCTGACACAAATATAACAGAAAGTGAGTCTAGGTGCTATATGTTCCATTGGTAGTCCTTCTGTCACGGGTATCGAATTTCTTAATAAATGTTAGTCATAAACTGTGTGCTATTTCAGGACACAGTAAATCAAAGCAGTAACACCTGCGATTACATCCATTTTCAGTATGTGTAGCCCCAGTGGGAATCAAAACACTGGCTGATCCAAACTCCAGCAGTGCTAGTGCAAAGTTTACCTTCCTGAGCAACAAGGCAACACGGGCAAGGGACTAGAGCTTTGTCACTGCCTTCCTACCAGACTTTGAAAAGTATTGCACAAAGTCTCTTGAGAATTTCAGACCATACATCATTGCGACAAATCGGTGGTACTGTTTTGACAGAGACTGGAAAGAGTGATGTGACGAAGCCAAACCTTTGGCAGGAGGACGTACCGAGTAGATCTTCTCTGCTCTATTTAGGCGGAAATAATTCAAAGGTGTGTAATGTAATTATTTCAGAGGTAATAGCGTTCATTATTCTGGATCTGTGCCTTGTGGCGAAAAAGTCATTTTGAATTTTGCTCATATGTCGCTGCAACCCAAACATAATCTACCCGGGTGACAAAACCCCGAGACTGTAGATGAGCGCACTTCTGCCTCTAAACCTTAGAGAAACCTCGCCTATCTTCTTGATATTCAGACAGGCTGTGGATAGGTCTGTTGTCTAATGTTAAGTAATTCAACCTTGCACAAAACCCTCTTTCATTGTTCTGCTGGGTTAAAGGGAATAGCAAATCCTTCTGCTAATGTATGAAGTAGGAGTGATTTTATTTATAGCTGTCCACCCACTGCCTGCTGTAGTACTGTATTTACTGGTCAACGAGGTAGAAGTGACACGCTCGCACAGTTTCAAACTTGCAAGGTGTATTCAATTCTGCTGTGCAAGTGTGTGTTTGAGAGAGAAATTGACTGTGTGTACATTTTTAAGCAACGTACAACACACAGTTATAACCAAAAGCATCAGTATCTATAATTGCAATGTTTGAGGCTCTGCCAATTCAACTAACGGGGCAAAGCACACAGTTAATATATTCATGTAAAAGTCAACACAACTATTTTTGAATTTCTGACTAAAGTACTGTACTGTAGCTAAGAATTTGGGGAACATTTAGTCTTGGTTGTGCTAGGGTCCATTTTGCTTTTGATTTCCTCTCCGTTTTCAGAGAGGGCTGCAGAACTCCACTGGCAGCATCTGCTTCTGACACGCACGCGCACTCACACACACACGCGCACTCACACACGCACAGTTCATTACTGAGAGAGAGCACAGAGACAGATGAAACAACACAAGATGAGAGACAGAATGCATATTCCCTTCTCTGAGCCTGCTTGCTGTGTGTGTGTGACCAGGCCATCTGCACATTCATGACCACAGCAATCATTTCATCTTGGTATTGTGTAGCAACCATACAACTATATATAAACAAGGGCTCACTCTGTCTGCTCTTTGTTACTCATATAAAAAGCACAGCAGACAAGGCCTCTTTTGATTAGGGGGCGTTTGCTCAAACAAGCTACATACAGCGTACAGTAGTAAAGTAGTCCTGTAATGCAGTGGTGCTTAATATTTGTCATATATGACACCTCTCCAAAAAGCAGTTTGCCCTCTTATGCTGTATGTGCGTGCACGAGGGTAGTCGCATGCTGGAAAACACTTTATTATGGATTAATACTGTATATGCACTAGGGCTGTAACGGTTCTCCAAATCCACAGTTTGGTTCAGACCTCGATTTCTGAGCCACTTTGGTTTCTTTTCTTGTTTCTACTTTTACTTTACTCTTAACTGGGAAGTAGTATCTGGCATTAATTACAGTCGCACTATGACTTTTTGCCACTTGATGTCACACTACGCACCAGCATCACAGCAAAACAAATGCAGAGCACACACACGCAAACATGGTGCCAGCCATTTTCCAAGTAAACAAATAAGAGAGGAGCTCGGATAACAACAAACAGTCTGCTGGTAATAACACCACTACATATGTACAGTACATATTAAATTGTATTTTGCTGGTATATTAAAGTTTAATATTAACTTTTCAGTTTCGGTTACACCCTTACAGATAAACAACATGACTTTCACATGTGAAATTCTTTTTGAAACGGACCAATAGAAACACTGGCTAAGTTATTAATATAACCACATCAATATGTGGACATAAAAATAACAATGAATATGTATACTGTATATACTGTATATTATCAAATGCTACAGTAAACCTGGCCTTGTATGTGTGGCTGTGTGGGTCATGTCTCTGTCAGTGATTGTTTTGCCACATCTCTGTCGGAGCGTTGCGTTTTCCTGTTTATTAAAACACTAGTATTTGCTTGTTTAGCTCAACTTTTACGTTTTTCCCTCTTTTCTGCGCCCGCACTCACCTCAACACACCCTATACCTTCACAACAATAAGAACTGCAGTACATGACTGTATATATTCACTATATACACCATAAGGTAATTCAAATGATGCCCCATGTTGAGAAGCACACTGCTGTAATCCACCATCCTCAACATCCTGCTATCAGAGAGAACAGAGCGAAACGAGAGGTGACAACGTAGACGACTTCCACCCCTCGTTCGACTTTGGGAAGGGGGGACTGACACCATAGAGTGCACACTACATGGCTGCGTTACAATCTCCAGCGCTCCATGCGAGTGACGCACCCACTTAGACTGGGCCTGCGCCGCTTTTGCTCCCATAGAAATGCACCCGCCTGCTTCCTAATATCTGCCGTGTCCCCTTCCAGGTCTGTTCCACAGAGCCATCATCCAGAGTGGCTCGGCCCTGTCCAGCTGGGCGGTGAACTACCAGCCCGTCAAGTACACCCGGCTGCTGGCCGAGAAGGTGGGCTGCAACGTGCTGGACACCCTGGACATGGTGGACTGCCTGCGGAAGAAGAGCTCCCGGGAGCTGGTGGAGCAGGACATCCAGCCCGCCCGCTACCACGTGGCCTTCGGGCCCGTCATCGACGGCGACGTCATCCCCGACGACCCCGAGATCCTGATGGAGCAGGGCGAGTTCCTCAACTACGACATC
Organism: Aphredoderus sayanus; assembly: GCA_027564795.1. Taxonomy (NCBI): domain Eukaryota; kingdom Metazoa; phylum Chordata; class Actinopteri; order Percopsiformes; family Aphredoderidae; genus Aphredoderus; species Aphredoderus sayanus. The sequence goes on from JAODUG010065862.1 coordinate 13,967, forward strand.
ATGCTGGGCGTCAACCAGGGCGAGGGGCT